>JAJFZO010000113.1:1340000-1345000 GCA_021397835.1 Moringa oleifera | reverse complement strand
CCTCAATGCCCCGGCTATTCACAGAACGAGAGAAACGGATGAATAATCATCTGCTTCCGGAAAAAATCGAAGAATTTCTTGGGAATCCTACAACACCCATTCGTTCTTTTTTCTCTGACAGATGGTCAAAACTTCATATGGGTTCGAATCCTATTGAGAGGTCCACTAGGGATCAAAAATTGTTGAAGAAAGAACAAGATGTTTCTTTTGTCCCTTCCAGGCGATTGAAAAATAAAGAAATAGTTAATATATTCAAGATAATTACGTATTTACAAAATACCGTCTCAATTCATCCTATTTCATCAGATCTAGGATGTGATATGGTTCCGAAGGATGAACTGGATATGGACAGTTCCAATAAGATTTCATTCTTGAACAAAAATCCATTTTTTGATTTATTTCATCTATTCCATGACTGAAACAGGGGGGGATACACGTTGCACCACGATTTTGAATCAGAAGAGAGATTTCAAGAAATGGCAGATCTATTCACTCTATCAATAACCGAGCCAGATCTGGTGTATAATAAGGGATTTGCCTTTTCTATTTATTCCTATGGATTGGATCAAAAACAATTCCTGAATGAGGTATTCAACTCCAGGGATGAATCGAAAAAGAAATCTTTATTGGTTCTACCTCCTAATTTTTATGAAGAAAATGAGTCTTTTTATCGAAGGATTAGAAAAAAACATGGGTCCGAATCTCCTGTGGGAATGATTTGAAAGATCCAAAACCAAAAATAGTAGTATTTGCTAGCAACAACATAATGGAGGCAGTCAATTAATATAGATTGATCCGAAATCTGATTCAAATCCAATATAGCACCTATGGAAGAAATGTATTAAATTGATTCTTTTTAATGAATAGATCCGATCACAACTTCGAATATGGAATTCAAAGGGATCAAATAAGAAATAATACTCTGGATCATAGAACTATAATGAAATATACGATCAACCAACATTTATCGAATTTGAAAGAGAGTAAGAAGAGATGGTTCGATCATCTTATTTTTCTTTCTCGAACCAAGAGATCCATAAATCGGGATCCTGATGCATATAGATACAAATGGTCCAATGGAAGCAAGAATTTCCAGGAGCATTTAGAATATTTCGTTTCTGAGCAAAAGAGCCATTTTTCAAGTAGTGTTCGATCGATTACATATTAATCAATATTCGATTGATTGGTCTAAGGTTATTGATAAAAAAGATTTGTCTAAGTCTCTTCATTTCTTTTTGTCCAAGTTACTTCTCTTTTTGTCTAACTTGCTTCCTTTTTTCTTTGTGAGTTTCGAGAATATCCCCATTCATAGGTCTGAGATCCACATCTATGAATTGAAAGGTCAGAACAATCAACTCTGCAATCAGTTGTTAGAGTCAATAGGTCTTCAAATCGTTCATTTGAAAAAATTGAAACCTTTCTTATTAGATGATCATAATACTTCTCAAAAATCAAAATTCTTGATCAATAGAGGAACAATGTCATCATTTTTGTTCAATAAGATACCAAAGTGGATGATTGACTCATTCTATACTAGAAAGAATCACAAGAAATCTTTTGATAACACGGATTCTTATTTCTCAATGATATCCCATGATCAAGATAATTGACTAAATCTCGTGAAACCATTTGATAGAAGTTCATTGATATCTTCTTTTTATAAAGCAAATCGACTTTGATTCTTGAATAATCCACATTACTTCTGCTTCTATTGTAACAAAAGATTCCCTTTTTATGTGGAAAAGGCCCGTATCAATAATTATGATTTTATGTATGGATAATTCCTCAATATCTTGTTCATTCACAACTAAATATTTTCTTTGTGCGGTGGTAAAAACAAACATGGTTTTTTGGAGAGAGATACTATTTCACCTTCACCAATCGAGTCATAGATATCTAACATACTCATAACTAAGGATTTTCCACAAAGTGGTGATGAAAGGTATAACTTGTACAAATCTTTCCATTTTGCAATTCGATCCAATCCATTAGTTCGTAGAGCTATTTACTCGATTGCAGACATTTCTGGAACACCTCTAACAGAGGGATAAATAGTCAATTTTGAAAGAACTTATTGTCAACCTTTTTCAGATATGAATCTATCTGATTCAAAAGAGAAGAACTTGCATCAGTATCTCAATTTCAATTCGAACATGGGTTTGATTCACACTTCATGTTTTGAGAAATATTTACCATCCGAAAAGAGGAAAAAATGTAGTATTTGTCTAAAGAAATGCGTTGAGAAAGGGTAGATGGATAGAACCTTTCAACGAGATAGTGCTTTTTCAACTCTCTCAAAATGGAATCTATTCCAAACATATACGCCATGGTTCCTTACTTCGACAGGGTACAAATATCTAAATTTGATATTTTTAGATACTTTTTCAAACCTATTGCCGATACTAAGTAGCAGTCAAAAATTTGTATCCATTTTTCATGATATTATGCATGGATCAGATATATCATGGCGAATTCTTCAGAAAAAATTGTGTCTTCCATAATGGAATCTAATAAGTGAGATTTCGAGTAAGTGTTTACATAATCTTCTTTTGTCCAAAGAAATGATTCATTGATATAATGAGTCACCATTAATATCGACACATCTGAGATCGCCAAATGTTCGGGAGTTTCTCTATTCAATCCTTTTCCTTCTTCTTGTTGCTGGATATCTCGTTTGTACACATCTTCTCTTTGTTTCTCAAGCCTATAGTGAGTTACAAACAGAGTTCGAAAGGGTCAAATCTTTGATGATTCCATCATACATTATTAAGTTGTGAAAACTTTTGGATAGGTATCCTACATCTGAACTGAATTCTTTCTAGTTAAAGAATCTCTTTCTAGTTGCTCCGGAATAATTAGGAGATTCTCTAGAAGAAATACGGTGTTTTGGCGGCAACATGCTATGGGGTGGTGATCCCGCTTATGGGGTCAAATCAATGCGTTCTAAAAAGAAATATTTGAATATCAATTTCATCGATATCATCGATCTCATAAGTATCATACCAAATCCCATCAATCGAATCACTTTTTTGAGAAATACGAGACATCTAAGTCATACAAGTAAAGAGATTTATTCATTGATAAGAAAAAGAAAAAACGTGAGTGGTGATTAGATTGATGATAAACTAGAATCCTGGGTCGCGAATAGTGATTCGATTGATGATAAAGAAAGAGAATTCTTGGTTCAGTTCTCCATCTTAACGGTAGAAAAAAGGATTGATCAAATCCTATTGAGTCTGACTCATAGTGATTATTTATCAAAGAATGACTCTAGTTATCAAATGATTGAACAACCGGGAAAAATTTACTTATGATACTTAGTTGACATTCATAAAAAGTATCTAATGAATTATGAGTTCAATACATTATGTTTAGTAGAAAGACGGATATTCCTTGCTCATTATCAGACAATCACTTATTCATAAACTTCGTGTGGGGCTAATAGTTTTCATTTCCCGTCTCATGGAAAACCCTTTTTGCTCTGCTTAGCCCTATCCCCCTCTAGGGGTATTTTAGTGATAGGTTCTAAAGGAACCGGACGATCCTATTTGGTCCAATACCTAGCAACAAACTCCTATGTTCCTTTGATTACAGTATTTCTGAACAAGTTCCTGGATAACAAGCCTAAAGGTTTTTTTATTGATGATACTGATATTGATGATAGTGACGATGTTGACGCTAGTGATGATATTGATGCTAGTAATGATATTGATGATAGTGACGATATCGATCGTGAACTTAATACAGAGCTAGAGCTTCTAACTATGATGAATGCGCTAACTATGGATATGATGTCGGAAATAGGCCGATTTTATATCACCTTTCAATTCAAATTAGCAAAAGCAATGTCTCCTTGCATAATATTCATGATCAGGATATGAATGAGTCGAATTACTTATCCCTCTGTCTATTAGTGAGCTCTCTCTCCAGGGATTGTGAAAGATGTTCCACTAGAAATATTTTTGTTATTGCTTCGACTCATATTCCCCCAAAAGTGGATCCCGCTCTAATAGCCCCGAATAAATTAAATACATGCATTAAGATATGAAGGCTTCTTATTCCACAACAAGGAAAGCACTTTTTCACTCTTTCATATACTAGGGGATTTCACTTGGAAAAGAAAATGTTCCATACTAATGGATTCGAGTTCATAACCATGGGTTCTAATGCATGAGATCTTGTAGCACTTACCAATGAGGCCCTATCAATTAGTATTACATAGAAGAAATCAATTATAAACACTAATACAATTAGATCTGCTCTTCATAGACAAACTTGGGATTTGCGATCCTAGGTAAGATCGGTTCAGGATCATGGGATCCTTTTCTATCAGATAGGAAGTGCTGTTGCACAAAATGCACTTCTAAGTAATTACCCCATAGATCTTATATCTATCTATATGAAGAAGAGATCATGTAACGAAGGAGATTTTTATTTGTAAAAATGGTACTTCGAACTTGGAACAAGCATGAAAAATTAACGATACTTCTTTATCTTTTGAGTTGTTCTGCCGGATCGGTCGCTTAAGACCTTTGGTCTCTACCCGGACCCGATGAAAAAAATGGGATTACTTCTTATGGATTCGTTGAGAATGATTCTGATCTAGTTCATGGCCTATTAGAAGTAGAAGGCATTCTAGTGGGATCCTCACGGATAGAAAAAGATTACAGTCGGTTTGATAATGATCGAGTGACATTGCTTCTTCGGTTCGAACCAAGGAATCCCTTATATATTATGCAAAATGGATCTTGTCCTATCGTTGATCAGATATTTCTCTATGAAAAATATAAATCGGAGTTTGAAGAAGGGGAAGGAGAAGGGGTCCTCGACCCACAACAGATGGAGGAGGATTTATTCAATCACATAGTTTAGGCTCCTAGAATATGGCGCCCTTGGGGCTTTCTATTTGATTGTATCGAAAGGCCCAATGAATTGGGATTTCCCTATTGGGTCAGGTCATTTTGGGGCAAGTAGATCATTTATGATGAAAAGGATGAGCT
>JAJFZO010000113.1:1330000-1332500 GCA_021397835.1 Moringa oleifera | reverse complement strand
CGAACAAGGAAGCTATAAGTAATGCAACTATGAATCTCATGGAGAGTTCGATTCTGGCTCAGGATGAACGTTGACGGCATGCAAATCGGAAGGTAAGTGGTGTTTCCAGTGGCGGACAGGTGAGTAACGCGTAAGAACCTACCCTTGGGAGGGGAACAACAGTTGGAAATGGCTGCTAATACCCCGTAGGTTGCGGAGCATAAGGAGGAATCCGCCCGAGGAGGGGCTCGCATATGATTAGCTAGTTGGTGAGGTAATAGCTTACCAAGGCGATAATTAGTAGCTGGTCCGAGAGGATGATCAGCCACAATGGGATTGAGACACGGCCCAAATTTCTACGGGAGGCAACAGTGGGGAATTTTTCGCAATGAGCGAAAGCCTGACAGAGCAATGCCGCCTGGAGGTAGAAGGCCCACAGGTCGTGAACTTCTTTTCTCGGAGAAGAAGCAATGATGGTATTTGGGGAATAAGCATCAGCTAACTCTGTGCCAGCAGCCGCGGTAATACAGAGGATGCAAGCGTTATCTAGAATGATTGGGCGTAAAGCATTTGTAGGTGGCTTTTTAAGTCCGTCGTCAAATCCCAGGGCTCAACCTTGGATAGGCGGTGGAAATTACCAAGCTGGAGTATGGTAGGGGCAGAGGGAATTTCCGGTGGAGCGATGAAATGCATAGAGATCGGAAAGAACATCAACGACGAAAGCACTCTGCTGGGTCGACACTGACACTGAAAGACGAAAGCTAGGGGAGCGGATTAGATACCCCAGTAGTGCTAGCCGTAAACGATGGATACTAGGCGCTGTGCGTATTGACCCGTGCAGTGCTGTAGCTAACGCGTTAAGTATCCCGCCTGGGGAGTACGTTCGCAAGAATGAAACTCAAAGGAATTGACGGGGGCCCGCACAAGCGGTGGAGCATGTGGTTTAATTCGATGCAAAGCGAAGAACCTTACCAGGGCTTGACATGCCGCGAATCCTCTTGAAAGAGAGGGGTACCTTTGGGAACGCGGACAAAGGTGGTGCATGGCTGTCGTTAGCTCGTGCCATAAGATGTTGGGTTAAGTCCCACAACGAGTGTAACCCTCGTGTTTAGTTTCCACCATTGAGTTTGGAACCCTAAGCAGACTGCCAGTGATAAGCCGGAGGAAGGTGAGGATGACGTCAAGTCATCATGCCCCTTATGCCCTGGGCGATGCACGTGCTACAATGGCCAGGACAAAGGGTCGCGATCCCGTGAGGGTGACTAACTCCAAAAACCCGTCCTCATTTTGGATTGCAGGCTGCAACTCGCCTGCATGAAGTCGGAATCGCTAGTAATCACTGGTCAGCCATACGGCGGTGAATTCATCCTCGAGCATTGTACACACTGCCCGTCACACTATGAGAGTTGGCCATGCTTGAAGTCGTTACCTTAACCGCAAGGAAGGGGATGCCAAAGGTAGGCTAGTGACTGGAGTAAAGTCGTAACAAGGTAGCCATACTGGAAGGTGTGGCTGGATCACCTCCTTTTCAAGGAGAGCTAATGCTTGTTGGGTATTTTGGTTTGACACTGCTTCACACCTAAAAAGAAGCGAGCTACATCTGAGTTAAACTTGGAGATGGAAGCCTTTTTTTCCTTTCTCGACGGTGAAGTAAGACCAAGCCAATGAGCTTATTATCCTAGGTCGGAACAAGTTGATAGGATCCCCTTTTATGCCCCCATGTCGCAACACGAGAGGGACATGGGGGCGTAAAAAGGAAAGAGAAGGATGAGGTTTCTCTTGCTTTTAGCTTGGCATAGCAGGCCCCCAGCAGGAGGCCCACACGATGGGCTATTAGCTCAGTGGTAGAGCGCACCCTTGATAATTGCGTCGTTGTGCCTGGGCTATGAGGGCTCTCAGCCACATGGATAGTTTAATGTGCTCATCAGCGCTTGACCTTGAGATATGGATCATCCAAGGCACATTAGCATGGCGTACTTCTCCTATTCGAACCGGGGTTTGAAACCAAACTTCTCTTCAAGAGGATAAATGGGGCGATTCAGGTGAGATCCAATATAGATCCAACTTTTTATTCACTCGTGGGATCCGGGCGGTCCAGGGGGGACCACCACGGCTCCTCTTTTCTCGATAATCCATACATCCCTTATCAGTGCATGGACAACTATCTCTCAAGCATAAGCTTAGGTTCAACCTCAATGGAAAAATAAAATGGAGCACTTAACAATGTATCTTCATAGGCCAAGAACTACGAGATCACCCCTTTCATTCTAGGGTGACGGAAGGATCGTACCGTTTGAGCCTTTTTTTTCATGCTTTTCCTGGAGCTCTGGAGAAAGCTACAATCAATAGGTTGTCACACTTCCTCCCTTCCCGAAAGGAAGAACATGAAATTCTTTTTCTTTTTCGTAAGGACTATGAGATTGGATCTAGCCGTAAGAAGAAAGCTTGGCTGATAAATAACTCACTGCTTGGTCTTCGACCCCCTCAGTCATTATGAATGCCCCCGATCAGTGCAATGGGA
>JAJFZO010000113.1:1307500-1325000 GCA_021397835.1 Moringa oleifera | reverse complement strand
GAGGAAAGGTTCCCTTTTTTTTTAGGGTACTCCTAGGAACAGATCCAGTGGAGATGGGGTGGGGCCTGTAGCTTAGAGGATTAGAGCACGTGGCTACGAACCACGGTGTCGGGGGTTCGAATCCCTCCTCGCCCACAACCGACCTAAAAAGGAAGGACCTTTCTCTCTGGGGGTAGGAAAATCATGATCAGGATAGCGGACTCAAAGCTATAGAACTTGGGGATGGTTCTTTTGTCGAGATGGAGTCACCTTACTTTTTATTTAGATTTAAAATTTATCGAAAATTATTTTTTACCATATAGTATTAGTATCCCCAGCCTGAATCAGCATATTTTTTTTACGTCCCGTAACTCTTCCTCAGACAAGGAATAGCAGAGCAAGTACAAGTATTAGTAGCATAGCAAAAACACGTTCCTCGTCATTAAATTAATATGTTTACTCGCGGTAATTGTGACCTCTCGGGAGAATCGATGACTGCATCTTTGATGCACTTGTTAGTACTAGTACATCTAATAATTCTTAATTGGCTAGTTGTAAATAGCCCTAAGACTATGGAACAAAGGATTATCCCGGACCTACACTGAGGTATTGACGGTGATTCTCAAATATCACAAAACAGAATGTGATACGATGAGATAAAATGCAATAGAAACAAGGAACGGGTTACCTACTCTTAACGGTCAAAGTGAACCATTTTATTCTGACATTCTGAATTCTTTAATTTGAAATGAATCAAATCTCCCCAAGTAGGATTCAAACCTATGACCAGTCAGTTAACAGCTGACCACTCTACCACTTAGCTATTGAGGAACAACGGGAGATTAGATCTCATAGAGTTCAATTCTCGTTCTCAACCCATGACCAATATGAACTCGAAGTTTCCTTCCTAACCCCCAGAACTTCTTCGTAGTGGCTCCGTTCCATGCCTAATTTCATAGGGCACCTCAAAGTGGTCATTATATTCCTTCCATATCCCAATTCCATTCATTTAATATCCCTTTAGTGTCATTGACATAAGAGATGTCGTTTCTAGTCTATCTCTTTCTATTTCTATATATGAAAAGTTTCAAAATCATCATATAATAATCCAAAAATTGAAATAGAAAAGAAAAAAGGGAGGTTTATGATGATTTTAAAATCTTTTACACTAGGTAATCTAGTATCCTTATGCATGAAGATAATCAATTCGGTCATTGTGGTCGGACTCTACTATGGATTTTTGACCACATTCTCCATAAGGCCCTATTATCTCTTCCTTCTTCGAGCTCAAGTTATGGAAGAAGAAGAAGAAGGAACCAAGAAGAAGGTATCAGCAACAACTGGTTTTATTGCGGAACAGCTCATGATGTTCATATCGATCTATTATGCGCCTCTGCCTTTAGCATTGGGTAGACCTCATACAATAACTGTCCTAGCTTTATCATATCTTTTGTTTCATTTCTTCTAGAACAATCACAAACACTTTTTTTATTATGGATCTACTACCAGAAATTCAATGCGTAATCTTCGCATTCAATGTGTATTCTTGAATAATCTCATTTTTCAAGTATTCAACCATTTCATTTTACCAAGTTCAATGTTAGCCAGATTAGTCAACATTTATATGTTTCGATGCAACAACAAGATGTTATTTGTAACAAGTAGTTTTGTTGGTTGGTTAATTGCTCACATTTTATTCATGAAATGGGTTGGATTGGTATTAGTCTGGATACAGCAAAATAATTCTATTAGGTCTAATGTACTTATTCGATCTAATAAGTATAAGTACCTTGTGTCAGAATTGAGAAATTCTATGGCTCGAATCTTTAGTATTCTCTTATTTATTACCTGTGTCTACTATTTAGGCAGAATACCGTCACCCATTTTTACTAAGAAACTAAAAAGAACCTCAGAAACGGAAGAAAGGGGGGGGACTAAACAGGACCAAGAGGTATCCACCGAAGAAGATCCTTTTCCTTCTCTTTTTTCGGAAGAAAGGGAGGATCCGGACAAAATCGATGAAACAGAAGAGATCCGAGTGAATGGAAAGGAAAAAAAATATAAGGATGATGAATTTGAATTAATAAACATACAAGGGGCATGCTATGAATATGAAAAATGCCTAGTTTATGAAAATCTAGATGGGAATCAAGAAAATTCAAATTTAGAAATATTAAAAAAAAGAAGATAAATATTTATTTGAAAAACCTCTTGTGAATCTTCTTTTCAATTCTAACCAATAAAATCGGCCATTTCGATATATAAAAAATGATCGATTTGAAAATGCTATAAGAAATGAAATGTCACAATATTTCTTTTATACATGTCAAAGTGATGGAAAAGAAAGAATATCTTTTACATATACACCCAGTTTGTCAAAATTTTGGAAAATGATACAAAAAAAGATGCCTTTGTTCACAAGAGAAAAACTACCATTCTATAATCATTGGATTTTTACCAATGAACAAAAAGAGAGCAATTTAAAGAACGGATTTTTAAATAGAATTCAAGCTTTAGATAAAAGGATATCTTACTCTTAATATACTCCAAAAAAGGACTTAATTTTGTAATAATGAGACTAAAAAAGAATATTTTCCTAAAATTTATGATCTGTTCTTGCACGGACCCCATCGTGGAAAAATAAAAAGATTTCTTTCACTACCAACCATAACTCAAACTTATATAAAAAATAACATAAGAAGGGTTTCGAGAGATAAGATTCGTAATATACTTCTTAATACTGATTGTGACAAATTTGAACAGATAATAGATACACTTAATAGAAAATCATTTTCAATAGAAAAAAGATTTTCTTTATTTACAGAACACCAACAAGAAAAAATTGATTCAAAAAATTGAATAAAAATTTGAAAATTTTTATTCGATGCGGTTATAACTGATCCCAACGATCAAAGAATTAAAAAAAGTTCTATTGGAATAAAAGAAATCAGTAAAAAAGTTCCTCGTTGCTTATACAAATTAATCGACGATTTAGAACAACATGAGGGGGAAAATGAAGAAAATGTGCCAGTGGATCCTCAAATTCGTTTAAGAAAATCAAACATGTAGTGATTTTTACGGATAACCAGATGAATAAGGATATTTATAATAATACAAAAGATACTAATAATTCTGATCAAAAAGACGAAGTAGTTTTGACACGTTATTCGCAACAACCGGATTTTCGTCGAGACATAATCAAAGGCTCTATGCGTGCCCATAGATGTAAAACAATTATTCAGGAATTGTTTCAAGCAAATGTGCATTCCCCACTTTTTTTGGACAGAATAGACAACCCCCCTTTTTTTTCATTTGATATCTTTGGACTGATGAAACTGATTTTCAGAAATTGGATATGGAAAAACAAAGAAAATTTTTTTTTGATTATACAAAAGAGAAGACAAAAAAAATGAAAAATAAAAGAGAAGGACAAAAGAGAAAAATGCAAAAAAGAGGAAAAAAACACGGATAGAAATTTCAGAAACCTGGGATAGCCTTTTATTTGCTCAAGTTATACGAGGTTCCTTCTTAGTAACCCAATCGATTCTTAGAAAATATATTATATTACCTTCATTAATAATAGTTAAAAATATTCTCCGTATGCTATTATTTCAACTTCCCAAGTGGTTTGAGGATTTAAAGGATTGGACTCGAGAAATGCATATTAAATGCACCTATAATGGTATTCAATTATCAGAAACAAAATTTCCAAAAAATTGGTTAACGGACGGTATTCAAATAAAGATCCTATTCCCTTTTTGCCTTAAACCTTGGCACCGATCTAAATTACGATTCCCTCATAAAGATTCAATGAAAAAAGAAGGGGTGAAAAATGATTTTTGTTTTTTAACAGTTTAGGGGATGGAAACTGAATTTCCTTTTGGTTCTGCCCGAAAATAACCTTCATTTTTCGAACCTATTTTTAAAGAATTCAAAAAAAAAAAAGAAAATTGGAAACTAAGTATTTCATGGTTTTAAGGTTTTTAAAAGAAAGAGGAAAATTTTTTCTAAAAGTCTCAAAAAAACAAAAAAAATGGGTTATTAAAAACCTTCTATTTCTAAAAGGAATAATAAAAGAATTTTTTAAAATAAACTCAATTCCATTATTTGGATTGTCAAGAGAAATTTATGAATTGAATGAAACAAAAAAAGATTCAATAATTAGTAATCACATGATTCATGAATCGTCCGTTCAAATTCAATTTATAGAATGGATAAATTATTCACTGGCAGAAAACAAAATGAAAGATCTGACTAATAGAAAAAGGACAATCAGAAATCAAATACAAGAAATTATAAAAGAGAAGAAAAAGACTCAAGAAATAAATATTAATTCTAACAAAACAAGTTATCATGCTGAAATATTAAAATCATCCAAAAATATTTGGTAGATATGAAAAAGAAGAAATCTTCGATTAATCCGGAAATCATATTATTTTATAAAAATTTTCATTGAAAGGATATATATAGATATTTTTCTATGCATCATTAATATTCCAAGGATCAATACACAAGTTTTTCTTGAATCAACAAAAAAAATTATTGAGAAATATATTTACAATGATGAAGTAAATCAAGAAAAAATTAATAAAACAAATAAAAATGCCATTCTCTTTATTTCGACTATAAAAAATTCACTTTCTAATATTAAAAATAAGAATTCAAAAATTTGTTGTGACCTATCCTCCTTCTCACAAGCATATGTATTTTACAAATTATCACAAATCCAAATTATTAACTTATATAAGTTAAGGTCTGTCTTTCAATATCACGGAATACCTTTTTTTTCTCAAGAATGAAATAAAAGATTTTTTTTAAAAATAATGAATATTTCATTACGAATTAAGACTTAAAACCTTTTTGAATTGCGAAAGAAATCAATGAAAAAACTGGTTAAGAAGTCATTATCAATATGATTTACCTCAGAGTAGATGGCCTAGATTAGTACTAAAAAAATGGTGAAATAGAATCAACCAACACTATATATTCAAAATACAGATTTAAACAAATGGGAGTCATATGAAAAAGATAAATTAATTCATTACGAAAGATAAAATTTTTTTGAAGTGGACCCATTACCGAATCACAAATATAATTTTTTTAAAAAACTATAGATATGATTTTTTATCATATAACTCTATTAATTCTAAAGAAAAAAAGTTTGATAATTACAACATAGATAAAGGCAAATTTTTTGATATGCTGATAGGTATCCCTATCCATAATTTTTTAGTCTCTAATTATCTAGGAGAAGATTCTATTATGGATAGAGAGAAAATTCCTGCTAGAAAATATTTGGATTGGAGAATTCTCAACTTTTGTCTTAGAAAAAAGGTTGATATTGAGTCCTGGGGCGAAATCGATAGCAAGAGTATTAAAAATATTAAGATTGGAGTTAATAATTCTAAAATAATTGATAAAATTAATAAGAATGGTCTTTTTTATTTCACAACTCATTAAGATCAAGAAATCAAATCATCCAATCAAAAAGTTTTCTTTTTTGATTGGATGGGAATGAATGAAGAAATACTAAGTCGTCCTATATCAAATCTGGAACTTGTGGTTTTTTTTTCAGAATTTGTCTTAATGTATAATGCATATAAGATTAAATCGTGGATGATACCAAGCAAATTATTTCTTTTAAATTTTAATGAAAATGAAAATCTTAATAAAAATATCACTGAAAAGAAAAAGGATTTCATATCATCGAATGAAAAAAAATCTCTTGAATTTGGATTAGAGAATAAAAATCAAGAAGCAAAAAAACCGCAGGACAGGGGGAGCTTGAATTAGATGAACAAAAACAAGCAAATCTTGGAGCAATTCTCTCAAACCAAGAAAAAAATATTGAAGAAGATTCTGAAAAATCAGACATAAAAAAACGTAGGACGAAAAAACAATACAAAAGCAATACAGAAGCATAACTGCATTTCTTCCTAAAAAGGTATTTGTGTTTTCAATTAAGATGGGATGGTTCTTTAAATAAAAGAATTGTCAATAATATCAAAGTATATTGTCTATTGCTTAGACTGATAAATCCAATAGAAATTGATATATCTTCTATTCAAAGAAGAGAAATGAGTCTAGACATCCTGATGATTCAGAAGAATTTTATTCTTCCAGACTTAATGAAAAAGGCAATATTGATTATCGAACCAGTTCGTCTGTTTGTAAAAAACGATGGACAATTTATTATATATCAAACCATGGGTATTTCATTGATTCATAAGAATAAGGACCAAATACAAATAAAGCAAAGATACCAAGAAAAAGGCTATGTTGATAAATTTTTTTTTGATGAATCCATTGCAAGACATCAAAGAATGCTTGAAAATAGAAACAAAAATCATTATGATTTCCTTGTCCCTGAAAATATTTTATCCCTTAGATGCCGTAGAGAATTTTGAATTCTAATTTGTTTCAATTCAAAGAATAGAAATGATATGCGTAGAAATCCAAGATTTGACAATAACATAAAAAACTGTGGTGAAGTTTTGACTAAAAGCAAAGATCTTGATAGAAACAAAAACAAAAATAACCTCAACCTAATTAAATCAAAGTTCTTTCTTTGACTTAATTTTCGATTAGAAGATTTAGCTTGTATGAATCGTTATTGGTTTAATACTAATGATGGTAGTCGTTTCAGTATGGTCAGAATACATATGTATCCACGATTCAAAATCCGTTAATCGTACATTTTGTTACATATCGTGTACTTTAGGATATATGAAAACAAATACATGTACACATGGATTGTCTTAGATTCCATTCTGATACATCATTCTGATACATGACATAAATTTAATGACATACAGATCAATTAAATCTGTAAATGAATCAACGGAATCTTCTTATTTTAGATCTAAAATTTCATTTTATCTTTTAAAGAAATATACCATCCTTTTTTTTTTGTATTCCTATCCAAATCAAATAAAAATTGGGTTAATTAATTTTATTTGATAAAATTAGGAAGTTCATAACTAAATTAAGATCGTTGTGTAAAAATTACTAGCATTATTATTACTGATCGGTAAAATGCATATCTTTAAAAAAAAAAAAAAGAGGGGGAGAGAAATTTTGTTTTATGATAAAAAATTCATTCATCTCATTTCAAGAAAAAAAAAACAAAAGAGTGGGTCTGTTGAATTTCAAGTATTTAGTTTCACCTATAAGATACAAAGACTTACTTCACATTTGGAATTGTACAGAAAAGACTATTTATCTCAAAGAGGTTTACGAAAAATTCTAGGGAAACGTCAACGGATGCTGTCTTATTTGTCAAAGAAAAATAGAGTACGTTATAAAGAATTAATTAATCAGATGGATATTCGGGAATCCAAAAATCGTTAATTTGAAAATTTTGAATTAGTTAATTTATTAGATCTTGAATTTTGATGAACTTTTTTTTTCGTTTTTAGCAATTAAATTCATGTAAGAATGAATCAAGGAAAAACTTATGAATATACCAACTACAGGAAAAGATCTTATGATAGTCAATATGGGCCTTCACCACCCATCTATGCATGGTGTTCTTCGTCTAATCGTTACTCTAGATGGTGAAGATCTTATTGACTGTGAACCAATATTAGGTTATTTACACAGAGGAATGGAAAAAATTACGGAAAATCGAATAATTATACAATATCTGCCTTATGTAACACGGTGGGATTATTTAGCTACTATGTTCACAGAAGCAATAACCGTAAATGGACCAGAGCAGTTAGGAAATATTCAAGTTCCTAAAAGAGCTAGCTATATTGGAGTAATTATGTTGGAATTGAGTCGTATAACTTCTCATCTGTTATGGCTTGGCCCTTTTATGGCAGATATTAGTGCACAGACTCTTTTTTTTATATTTTTAGAGAATGAGAATTAGTATATGATCTATTCGAAGCTGCCACTGGTATGAGAATGATGAATAATTATTTTCGTATCAGAGAAATAGTGGCTGATCTACCTCATGGTTGGATAAATAAATGCTTAGATTTTTGAGATTATTTTTTAACAGGGATTGTTGAATATCAAAAACTTATTACATGAAATCCTATTTTTTTAGAATGAGTTGAAGGAATGGGCATTATTGATGGAGAAGAAGCAATAAATTGGGGTTTATCTAGACCAATGCTACACGCGTCCGAAATATAATGGGATATTCGTAAAGTTGATCATTATGAGTCTTACGATGAATTTGATTGGGAAGTCCAGTGGCAAAAAGAAGGAGATTCATTAGCTTGTTATTTAATGCAAATGAGGGAAATGATGAAATCCATAAAAATTATCCAACAGGCTCTGGAAGGAATTCCAGGAGGTCCCCATGAAAGTTTAGAAATATGATGCTTTGATAGAAAAAGGGATCCAGAATGAAGTGATTTTGAATATCGATTTATTAGTAAAAAACTGTCTCTGACTTTTGAATTGTCGAAACAAGAGCTTTATGTGAGAGTTGAAGCCCCAAAGGGAGAATTAGGAATTTTTCTGATAGGGGATCAAAGTGGATTTCCTTGGAGATGGAAAATTCGCCCGATGGCTTTTATTAATTTGCAAATTCTTCCTCAATTAGTTAAAAGAATGAAATTGGTTGAGATTATGACGATACTCGGTAGCATAGATATCATTATGGGAGAAGTTGAACGTTAAAATGATAATTGATACAATAAAAGTACAAGATATCAATTCTTTTTCCAAATTGGAATCTTTAAAAGAGGTCTATGGAATCATATGGATGCTTGTCCCTATTTTGACTCCTATATTGGGGATCACAACGGGTGTACTAGTAATTGTGTGGTTAGAAAGAGAAATATCTGCAGGGATACAACAACATATTGGACCTGAATACGCTGGCCCTTTGGGAATTCTTCAAGCTCTAGTGGATGGAACAAAACTACTTTTCAAAGAGAATCTTCTTCCATCTAGAGGAAATACTCGTTTATTTAGTATTGGACCGTCTATAGCAGTTATATCAATTTTACTAACTTATTCAGTAATTCC
The DNA here is from genome assembly GCA_021397835.1 of Moringa oleifera. Classification (NCBI taxonomy): domain Eukaryota; kingdom Viridiplantae; phylum Streptophyta; class Magnoliopsida; order Brassicales; family Moringaceae; genus Moringa; species Moringa oleifera. The sequence goes on along the minus strand of JAJFZO010000113.1, from coordinate 1,316,033 downwards.
TTTTGGTAATCACCTTGTTTTAGCTGATCTCAATATTGGTATTTTTTTATGGATTGCCATCTCAAGTATTGCTCTTATTGGACTTCTTATGTCAGGATATGGATCAAATAATAAATATTCTTTTTTAGGTGGTCTGCGAGCAGCTGCTCAATCGATTAGTTATGAAATACCATTAACTCTATGTGTTTTATCAATATCTCTATGTGTGATTCATTGAAACATAAACTTTTCTTTTCCCTATTTCTTTCGTTCTAGAAACATAAGGTGAATGAATTGAATAAATATCTTCATTATTCATCTTTGGGGTTGATGTTAATAAAGTAAATTAGATAGTTATATGAGTGAAAGAAAACGGCTTATAAATTCGCAGTAAAAAGAACAATTGAGTCTCATTTTTTATGTACAAGAGTTAAGCGAAAATAAATATAAGTGGAAGCGGGTTCAAAAGATTGGTTGATTAGTCATCCTAGCTTGAAGCGGGTTCAAAAGATTAACCGTATGAAGTTTTCATTATCGGTTGTATGGATTACCATCCATGTTGTACCAAGGGGGGGATTGAGCAAAAACGATTGGATGATTAGGAACACCAAAAGACACAAAGGATTAGTAATGGCAATTACAGAAATTTTAAAAAAGTAAAAGGATATTATATTTCTGCATTACACAAAAGAATGCTAATTGGGGCTTTAAGTTGGTAGAAATGATCAGGCAGTACTCCCCATGCTTTCGATCCAGAGTATGCTCCTATCCATCGATTAAAGCAATGACTATCAGGAATGAAATAATCTTTTATTATTTTATTTTTATTTTAGCTTTTAGCCCACTCACTTTTTTCTCAGAAAGAAGAATAGGAACAAAAAAAAAAGATCTTTTTTATTTTAGTATTTCTTTCATATATTTCGAGAAATCAAATTTGTGTCATAAGTCATGAACTAATGGAATACCTAACTCTTTTTTGTAATCGAAAATGATGGGCAGAAATACCTATTGATATTTCTACAAGGAGTTTTTTATTGAAGGTGAAGGATTAAGTTATTACTCAACAAATATAAATTGAAATTATTAAGGGATGAGATGAATTCAGAAGCACTTTTTATTTATTTATTTATTATAATTGTAGTAGATAGAATTCCATTGGTATAATTTTGGGCCTTTCGATATATTTTGATTTCATCTATTCTACAACCATATCAAGATAAATAATATTGATCCGGTCCTTAGATTTATTTGCGGCCCACGAGGAGTCGTATGAGGCGAAAACCTCATGTACGATTTTGTAATAGCGATGGGAACAGTGATGTTATCACCAACTATGATTATCTAACAGTTCAAGTATAGTTGATATAGTTGAGGCGCAGTCAAAATATGGGGTTTGGGGGTGGAATTTATGGTGTTAACCTATCGGGTTTATTGTTTTTCTAATTTCTTCCTTAACAGAATGTGAGAGGTTACCCTTTGATTTACCAGAAGCAGAAGAAGAATTAGTAGTAGGTTATCAAACTGAATATTCAAGTATCAAATTTTGTTTATTTTACATTGCTTCCTATCTAAATCTATTAGTTCCTTCATTATTTGTAACAGTTCTATACTTGGGCGATTGGAATATTTCTATTCCGTACATATCGGTTCTCGAGCTAGTTGAAATAAATAAAACGGATGGAATCCTTGGAACAACAATTGGTATCTTTATTACATTAGCTAAAACTTATTTGTTCTTGTTCATTCCTATCACAACAAGATGGACTTTACCTAGGCTAAGAATGGACCAACTTTTAAATCTTGGATGGAAATTTCTTTTACCTATTTCTCTCGGTAATCTATTATTAAAAAATTCTTCCCAACTCCTTTCACTGTAATGTAAAGAAAAAAAAGGAATACGACATTCATGACTTGGTTCAAACAAGAGAAAGAAACAAAGATAAAATTATTCATAAATATTTATGATATGTTCCCTATGGTAACTGGGTTCATGAATTATGGTCAACAAACAGTCCGAGCTGCAAGGTACATTGGTCGAAGTTTCATGATTACCTTATCCCATGCAAATCATTTACCTATAACTATTCAATATCCTTATGAAAAATTAATAACATCAGAGCGTTTCCATGGTCGAATCCATTTTGAATTTGATAAATGCTTTGCTTGTGAAGTATGTGTTCGGGTATGTCCTATAGATCTGCCTGTTGTTGATTGAAAATTTGAAACTAATATTCGAAAGAAACGATTGCTTAATTACAGTATTGATTTCGAAATCTGTATATTTTGTGGTAACTGCGTTGAGTATTGTCCAACAAATTGTTCATCAATGACCGAAAAATATGAACTTTCAACTTATGATCGTCACAAATTGAATTATAATCAAATTGCTTTGGGTCGTTTACCAATGTCAGTAATTGACGATTATACAATTCGAACAAATTGCTTCGTTTTTGGTTTAAAAGAATGAGATCTTTATCTTTGCTTGGTCAATAACTACAAATTTCGACTATAAATTGGTTGATGAGACTTACGACTTAATTTGTACTGAAAATCTATTCTATTAATCTAATATCTCCGTAATTCTTTTGAAATATATAGGTTCAAAGTGCCCTTTCGAATAAAGAAAAGAACGAAATTGTCCAATAACTGGACCTGTACTTACATCAATTCATACCCATTGTATTATAATTTAATACGATTAGGAGTATATTATAAATAAATTTTCTGGTCAGGTCAATAAGGTCATGAAAAGCATTTTGATTTATTTATCTCTTTTTTTTACATCTAATGGATTTGCCTGGACCAATACATGATTTGCTTTTAGTTTTTACAGGATCAAGTCTTATATTAGGAGGTCTGGGAGTGGTATTACTTACCAACCCAATTTTTTCTGCCTTTTCGTTGGGATTTGTTCTTGTTTGTATATCCTTATTCTATATTCTATCAAATTCCCATTTTGTAACTTTTGCACAGCTCCTTATTTACGTGGGGGCTATAAATGTTTTAATCGTATTTGCTGTGATGTTCATGAATGGTTTAGAATATTACACAGATTTTAATCTGTGGACGGTTGGGGATGGGATTACTTTGTTGGTTTGTACAAGTATTTTTCTTTCGTTAATTACTACTATTTTGGATATGTCATGGTACAGGGTTATTTGGACTACAAGATTAAACCAGATTTTAAAGCAAAATTTGGTAAGTAATAGTCAATAAATTGGAATTCTTTTATCAACAGACTTTTTTCTTCCATTTGAACTCATTTCGATAATTCTTTTAGTTGCTTTGATAGGTGCAATTGCCGTGGCTCGTCAGTAATAAATCTTTCTAATTAGAAAAAGCAATCCAAAAGGAACATTTTTCTGTGTTATCACACCCATTTCCCTTCAATACTATTTGATACTATTTATGTCGAAAATAGAAATTAATTATTTTATTCGATCTATTACCAATATATTCTTTTGATTTGTACTTGTTATATTTTAGTCAATCGAATCCGTTGAATTATTGTATTGGTCATATTGAACTAAATAGAAATTTATAACATTTATGAGGAGTTGGTCAATGATGCTCGAACATGTGCTTGTTTTGAGTGCCTATTTATTTTCTATCGGTATTTGTGGATTGATTACGAGTCGAAATATGCTTAGGGCTCTTATATGTCTTGAACTTATCCTGAATGCAGTTAATATGAATTTCGTAACATTTTCTGATTTTTTTGATAATCGCCAATTAAAAGGGGATATTTTCTCAATTTTTGTTATAGCAATTGCAGCCGCCGAAGCAGCTATTGGATTAGCTATTGTTTCGTCAATTTATAGTAACATAAAATCCACTCATATCAACCAATCGACTTTGTTGAATAAGTAACATTAAGATAATATTCATCAATTTGAATTAACATGTATAATACATTTAATAGATCATATTTGTGAAAACGTCAGAAATCAAAGTATCTTGGCCCTCTCTTATGAGTTGATCCAGAAATAAGTTGATTAGAAAATTTACTGGTAAAGTAAATTATTGATTTATCTAGTCTTTAAATATATGATTCATTTACAAGTTTACTAGATTGAAAATTTATGATATTCAAAAATTTATAGATCGTATGTCACATTCAGTAAAAATTTATGATACATGTATAGGATGTACTCAATGTGTTCAAGCCTGCCCCACATATGTATTAGAAATGATACCTTGGGACGAATGTAAAGCTAAGCAAATAGCTTATGCTCCAAGAACAGAGGACTGTGTTGGTTGTAAGAGATGTGAATCCGCCTGTCCAATAGATTTCTTGAGCGTTCGAGTTTATTTATGGCATGAAACAACTCAAAGCATGGGTCTAGCTTATTGATACGTTCTAGAAAACCTCATTTGAATACATTTTGAATATATTGATTTTTTTTTACTGATAAAAACCCGTACTTGAAAAAAATAGAATAAGATAATTAGGTGGTATACAATATCTATTTGTGTCTTAGAACTCCTTCTAACGGCCTATGCATTTTGTTATCATTTCCAATTGGACGTTCCGTTGATTTAGTAGACGGAAGATTATAAATGGATCAATTTTTTTGATTTTTACTGGAGATTGGGAATAGATGGACTTTTTATAGGTCCTATTTTACTGACGGGATTTATCACTACTTTAGCTACCTTAGTGGCAAGGCCAGTTACTCGAGATTCCCGATTATTCCATTTTTTGATGTTAGCAACGTACAACGGTCAAATAGGATCATTTTCTTATCGAGACCTTTTACTTTTTTTCATCATGTGGGAGTTAGAATTAATTCTAGTTTATCTACTTCTATCCATGTGGGGAGGAAAGAAACGTCTTTATTCAGCTACAAAGTTTATTTTGTACACAGCAGGAAGTTCAGTTTTTCTATTAATAGGAGTTTTGGGTATCGATTTATATGGTTCCAATGAACCAACATTAAATTTTGAAATATTAACAAATTAATTGTATCCTGTTGCACTTGAAATAATATGTTATATTAGATTTCTTATTGCTTTTGCCGTCAAATCACCGATTATACCCTTACATACATGGCTACCAGACACCCATGAAGAGGCACATTACAGTACTTGTATGCTTCTCGCCGGAATCTTATTAAAAATGGGAGCATATGGGTTGGTTCGAATCAATATGGAATTATTACCCCATGCTTATTCTATATTTTCTCCCTGGTTTTTGGTAGTAGGTACAATTTAAATAATTTATGCAGCTTCAACATCTCCTGGTCAACGTAATTTAAAAAAAAGAATAGCCTATTCTTTCGTATCTCATATGGGTTTCATAATTATAGGAATTGGTTCTATAACCGATCCGGGACTCAATGGAGCCATTTTACAAATAGTCACTCATGGATTTATCGGTGTTGCACTTTTTTTCTTGGCAGGAACGAGTTATGATAGAATATGTCTTGTTTATCTCGATGAAATGGGCGGAATGGCTATCTCAATTCCAAAAATATTTACAATGTTCAGTATCTTATCAATGGCTTCCCTTGCATTACCAGGCATGAATGGTTTTATTGCAGAATTGATAGTATTTTTTGGAATAATTACCAGCCAAAAATACTAATTACTTTTGTAATGGCAATTGGAATGATATTAACTCCTATTTATTCATTATCTATGTCAAGCCAAATGTTCTATGGATACAAGCTAATTAATGACCCAAACTTGTATTTTTTTGATTCTAGACCATGAGAGTTATTTGTTTCGATCTCTATTCTTCTACCCATAGTAGTTATTGGTATTTATCTGGATTTCGTTCTCTCACTGTCAAGTGACAAGGTCGAAGCTATTCTATCTAATTATTTTTATAGATAGTTTTCATCAATAAAAAAAATAAAATTGAATTGTTACCAGACATGCTTGGCGTTTGTCAGAACCTTTTGAATCAAGTAGTGTAGTGATTTAAAAGGTTCAAAAGGTTCTTGACATCTTACACGTAATTTTCTTACTTATATATATATACGCTATCCCATCTTTTATATTTGTTAGCCCCTTTCTTCAATTCAATTAGATGTTAATGTAAATGAACTATAACTATGTAAACCTAGTCCTAATAGATTGACCCCAAAATAGCATATCCAAATTATAAGAAAGCCTATAGAAGCCACAATTGCAGAATTTATGCCTGCCAAATTGATATTTCTTCGAATATGTAAATAAATCGCGAATATGGTCCAAGTAATAAAGGCCCAAGTTTCTTTTGGGTTCCAATTCCAATATGATCCCCATGCCTCATTAGCCCATACTGCTCCTGAAAGAATGCCTATGGTTAAAAAAAATAAACCCAAGAATAATACGATAACTCCACTGATCCAATTGTTGAATCAATCGATACCTGTAATAATTTCAAGAAGAAAGAAAATAAGTGTTTAGTAAAATATTTCCTCTTTCATTCATGTATTGAATTTTACCAAAAGAAAATGACTCATTTAAGAAATTATTACTTTTACCAAAAATTTTTATGACTTTGTGAAATGTAATGACCAGAAGAGCTACTGATAATAATGATCCATATAAGAGAGCGGCATAGCCTAATACCATCATACTTACGTGCATCATTAACCACTGGGATTGAGAGCAGGTACTAATATTACGGATTGAGGCATTTTCTTTAAAAGATACGAAGTAGCAAAACCTTGGGTAAAAATAGCAGTTGGTGCAATTATTATGTTTAAATGATTTTTATGCTTTTTATTAAAATAGAAAAGCATATAAATAGTGGAGAAACTCCATGAAAGAAAGATTAATGATTCATATAAATTACTTAATGGGAAATGGCCCAAATAAATCCAACAAGTGGCTAATAATCCTGTTATACAAAAAAAAGCAACTATCATGCCATTGTCTGATGAATCATACAGTTCTATCATTTCATCGACTAATAAGGTTAAAAAAAAAATGTAATTACAATTGAAATGACTGAAAAAGATATATGAGTTAATATATGCTCTAAGGTTGAAAAAAATCATAAAAGTAAAAAAAAAAAAAAAAGTGGGGGTCCTCCGATTATATGGAATCGAAATCAAGAATTTAATTCATTATAGAACTTATTCTATCTCTTTTAGAAGATGCTATACCGTTACTCGGACTCGAACCGAGATTCTCTAGCACTGCTTCCTAAAAGCAGTGTGTCTACCAATTTCACCATAGCGGCTTATTCAAAATCATAATAACCTTTTTTCATTCAATCGTCGAGATTGAAAGAGTCGATTCAAATTCAATGGAATTTAGGAAATATTTGATGAAAAAAAACTCGTTTAAAAAAGGATGTGAAGGTACGAATCCAACATTAAGCCTTTATAATAATAATCTAATTCTCTTTTTTTTTTTTTAGTTTTTTAAGTTAAGAGTTTGTAACTTAATAAGAGAAGTTTTTGTAGTTTATGTTTTTTCCTAAAATAGAACTGTTGTAACTAAATAGTTGTGACTTCAATCTAGAGATAGAACTCAAAAAAAAAAAATATGTTCTTTATCATTTTCTTTTCATTTGTTAATTATTTAATATAATTTTAAAAATCTATAAATCTATTTTTTAAGAATTGAATGAATAAAATAAAAATAAAAAAATAGGATTTTTATGGATCAAAATTTTAGCAAACATCCAACAATTGAAATTAAAAGAGATTTATGTAATTTACATAGCTTTGTATTAATTCTTAGGGGTTTTCGTTGTTAATTTGTGTTTGAATTTATCAAACTAATTAGGTATGGGGGGGATGTATTATACAAAAAAAAGTTTTGATTTCTATCGTAATTCATACTTTATTAACTATTTCTTTATTTTTCGATCGCCTGGAAGGGACAAAAGAAACATCTTGATCTTTCTTCAACAATTTCTGATCCCTAGTGGACCTCTATGTAGGATTCGAACCCAGATGAAGTTCTGACCATCTGTCAGAGAAAAAAGAATGAATGGGTCTTGTAAGATTCCCAAGAAATTCTTTGATTTCTTCCAGAAGTAGATGATTATTCATCTGCTTCTCATGTTCCGTGAATAGCCGGGGCATTGAGGAATATCCAGAAAGGCATTTAGGAAATTGGTCTAATTCTATCTCTGTTTGTTCCGTTTGAAGAAAGGAAGGATCCCAAAGAATCAATCTTTCTTTTAGTTGTTGAATCTCTCTTTGGTTGATTAATGTGTGATATTCTGAATCCTCATTACTAATAGAATCAAAATGATCTCTGAATTGATCAGAAGATCCTTTCAATTGGTTAGAATCTGCTACTTCAACAAAACTAGATCTTGTGGAATCATATTGAATATTTGACGATACATTTCGTACCTTGCTAAAAAATCGATCCTTTTTTATGAACCCCACATTGTCTAACCAAATCCAATTCTCTCTCGATATTTTCCTCAAAAAATATGATTCGTGCGAATTCTTCCCCCAACTAACGAAGAGATCTTGGTGGAATTTTCACATATGAAATTGAGCACAATTTTGCAAAGAAATAGCCCACTTTCTCGAGAAGAGATGGGAAACATGCTCAATATCATTTGATTGAATAGTTGACCTAGCTCCTTGTTGTT
>JAJFZO010000113.1:1302500-1305000 GCA_021397835.1 Moringa oleifera | reverse complement strand
TTTGATTGATTAAAAAGAAGAATCCACTTCAACCGATATGCCCTTAGGCACGGCCATACATAACATAGAAATCACACTTGGAAAGGGTGGAAAATTAGCTAGAGCAGCGAGTGCTGTAGCGAAACTAATTGCAAAAGAGAGGAAATCGGCCACATTAAAATTACCTTCTGGAGAGGTCTTTTTGATATCCAAAAACTGCTCAGCAACAGTTGGACAAGTCGGGAATGTTGGGGTGAACCAGAGAAGTTTGGGGTAGAGCCGGATCTAAATGTTAGCTAGGTAAGCGTCCTGTAGTAAGAGGAGTAGTTATGAACCCTGTAGACCGTCCCCATGGAGGTGGTGAAGGGAAGGCTCCAATTGGTAGAAAAAAACCCACAACCCCTTTGGGTTATCTTGCACTTAGAAGAAGAAGTAGAAAAAGGAATAAATATAATGATAATTTGATTCTTCATCGTCATAGTAAATAGGAGAGAAAATAGAATTTCTTTCTTCATCTTTAAAAAAAAATAGGAGTTAATTAACTGTGACACGTTCACTAAAAAAAATCCTTTTGTAGCAAATCATTTATTAAGAAAAATTGATAAGTTTAATACAAAAGCGGAAAAAGCAATAATAATAACTTGGTCTCGGGCATCTACCATTATACCCACAATGATCAGCCATACCATTGCTATCCATAATGGAAGGGAACACTTGCCTATTTATATAACAAATCATATGGTAGGACATAAATTGGGAGCATTTGCCCCTACTATAAATTTTCGCGGACATGCGAAAAATGATAATAGATCTCGTCAAAAATAAAATTAATATAGATTCATTAGTGAGAGGTGAACCTTATGATAAAGAAGAGAAAGAGGAAGTCATATACAAAAGTATACCCCTTTAGGTAAACATATATGTATGTCCGCCCACAAAGCGCGAAGAGTAATTGATCAGATTCGTGGACATTCCTACGAGGAAACACTTATGATACTAGAACTCATGCCTTATCAAGCATGTTATCCCATTTTTAATTTGGTTTATTCTGCAGCAGCAAATGCTAGTCACAATATGGGTTTCAACAAAACGAATTTAGTCATTAGTAAAGTTGAAGTAAACGAGGGTACTATTGTGAAAAAATTCAAACCTCCAGCCAGAGGACGGAGTTATCCAATAAAAAGACCCATTTGTCATATAACTATCGTATTGGAAGATACATCCTTTATGAAGAATACGTAATGTGCTTTAAAATACCTAGATGGATAAATAAGAACATAAAGATGACATGTCATGATACATATAGTAATAGTCATGGAGGCTTATGGGACAAAAAATAAATCCACTTGGTTTTAGACTTGGTACAACCCAAAGCCATCATTCTCTTTGGTTTGCACAACCAAAAAATTATTTTGAGGGTTTACAAGAAGATAAAAAAATACGAGACCATATCAAGAATTATGTAAAAAAATATATGAGAATATCCTCCGGTGTCGAGGGAATTGCATGTATAGAAATTCAAAAAAGAATCGATCTGATTCAGGTCATAATCTATATGGGATTCCCAAAATTATTAATTGAAGATAAGCCGCGAAGAATGGAAGAATTACAGCTGAATGTACAAAAAGAACTTAATTGTGTGAACCGAAAGCTCAACATTGCTATTACAAGAATTGCAAATCCTTATGGACACCCCAATATTCTTGCAGAATTTATAGCTGGACAATTAAAGAATAGAGTTTCGTTTCACAAAGCAATAAAAAAAGCTATTGAATTAACTGAATAGGCGAATACAAAAGGAATTCAAGTGGAAATTGCAGGGCGTATCAACGGAAAAGAAATTGCACATGTTGAATGGATCAGAGAAGGTAGGGTTCCTCTACAAACCATTAAGGCTAAAATTGATTATTGTTCCTATACAGTTCGAACTATTTATGGGATATTAGGAATAAAAATTTGGATATTTGTAGATGAAGAATAAAAAGACTTTACTTGTCTTTACGTTCTATCCAGTGATAAAAAAAGACAAATTATTTCTTTTTTTTACGTTCAATTAAAAAAATCATCAATTCTATAAGGTTGAATAAAAATTCGATCGATCCTTTGATATAATTACTATGCTTAGTATGTGACTCGTTGGTTTTTTTGCATAAAAAATAAAATAAAAATCAATCTAATTGTAAGTTGTGAAGCGAAATAGAAAAGTATGCAGATAAATAGAAGTATGAGAGAAAGAGAAAAAAAGAAATATCAATGATATATGATTCCAATATGGAAGGTCTAAGAAATCATCTCATAAAAGAAAAGGCAATGTAATAAAGCATAAATACAGATTCATGCATAATTAGATAAATCTATTCATAGAACAAAAAAAAAATTATGAGCCTTGAGTCAAAAAAAACTGAGAAGATTAACTCAAGAATAAATTAAAAAATTTCATTAGGGGCCAGATCTGGTGTATCATAAGGGATTTTCCTTTTTAATTGATTCCTACGGATTTGATCAAAAACAATTCTTGAAT
>JAJFZO010000113.1:1297500-1300000 GCA_021397835.1 Moringa oleifera | reverse complement strand
AAACGTGAGTGATTGGATTAAAGATAAAATAGAATCCTGGGTCGCGAACAGTGATTCGATTGATGATAAAGAAAGAGAAATCTTGGTTCAGTTCTCCACCTTAACGACAGAAAAAAGGATTGATCAAATTCTATTGATTCGATTGATCAAAGAATGACTCTGGTTATCAAATGATTGAACAACTGAGAACAATTTACTTACGATACTTAGTTGACATTCATAAAAATTATCTAATAAATTATGAGTTCAATACATCCTGTTTAGTAGAAAGACGGATATTCCTTGCTCATTATCAGACAATCACTTATTCACAAACTTTGTGTGGGGCTAACAGTTTTCATTTCCCGTCTCATGGAAAATCTTTTTTGCTCCTCTTAGCCCTGTCCCCCTCTAGGGGTCTTTTAGTGATAGGTTCTATAGGAACCGGATGATCCTATTTGGTCAAATACCTAGCGACAAACTCCTATGTTCCTTTGATTATAGTATTTCTAAACAAGTTCCTGGATAACAAGCCTAAAGGCTTTTTTATTAATGATGTCGATATTGATGATAGTGATGATATTGGCGCTAGTGACGATATTGATGCTAGCAACGATATTGATAATAGTGATGATATCGATCGTGAACTTGATACGGAGCTGGAGCTTCTAACTATGATGAATGCGCTAACTATGGATACGATGTTGGAAATAGACCAATTTTATATCACCCTTCAATTCGAATAAGCAAAAGCAATGTCTCATTGCATAATATGGATTCCAAACATTCATGATCTAGATGTGAATGAGTCGAATTTCTTATCCCTCGGTCTATTAGTGAACTCTCTCTCCAGGGATTGTGAAAGATGTTCCACTAGAAACATTCTTGTTATTGCTTCGACTCATATTCCCCAAAAAGTGGAACTCGCTCTAATAGCCTCAAATAAATTAAATACATGCATTAAGATACGAAAGCTTCTTATTCCACAACAACGAAAGCACTTTTTTACTCTTTCATATACCAGGCAATTTCACTTGGAAAAGAAAATGTTCCATACTAATGGATTCGAGTCCATAACCATGGGTTCCAATGCACGAGATCTTGTAGCACTTACTAATGAGGCCCTATCGATTAGTATTACACAGAAGAAATCAATTATAGACACTAATTCAATTAGATCTGCTCTTCATAGACAAACTTGGGATTTGCGATCCCAAGTAAGATCGGTTCAGGATCATGGGATCCTTTTCTATCAGATAGGAAGGGCTGTTGCACAAAATGTACTTCTAAGTAATTGCCCCATAGATCCTATATCTATCTATATGAAGAAGAAATCATGTAACGAAGGGGATTCTTATTTGTACAAATGGTACTTCAAACTTGGAACAAGTATGAAGAAATTAATGATACTTATTTATCTTTTGAGTTGTCCTACCGGATCGGTAGCTCAAGACCTTTGGTCTCTACCCGGACCCGATGAAAAAAATGGGATCACTTCTTATGGATTCGTTGAGAATGATTCTGATCTAGTTCATGGCCTATTAGAAGTAGAAGGCACTCTGGTGGGATCCTCACGAACAAAAAAAGATTGCAATCAGTTTGATAATGATTGAGTGACATTGCTTCTTCAGTCCGAACCAAGGAATCCCTTATATATGATGCAAAATGGATCTTGTTCTATTGTTGATCAAAGATTTCTCTATGAAAAATACGAATCAGAGTTTGAAGAAGGGGAAAGAGAAGGAGTCCTCGACCCGCAACAGATAGAGGAGGATTTATTCAATCACATAGTTTGGGCTCTTAGAATATGGCACCCTTGGGGCTTTTTATTTAATTGTATCGAAAGGCCCGATGAATTGGGATTTCCCTATTGGGCCAGGTCATTTTGGGGCAAGCAAATCATTTATGATGAAAAGGATGAGCTTCAAGCGAACAATTCGGAGTTCTTGCAGAGTGGAACCATGCAATACCAGACACGAGATAGATCTTCCAAAGAACAAGACTTTTTTTGAATAAGCCAATTCATTTAGGACCTTACGAATCCACTATTTTTTCTATACAAAGATCGGCCCTTTGTCTCTGTGTTTTCACATCGAGAATTCTTTATAGATGAAGAGATGTCAAAGGGGCTTCTTACTTCCCAAACAGACCCTCCTACGTTTATATATAAACGCTGGTTTATTAAGAATACGCAAGAAAAGCACTTCGAATTGTTGATTCATCGCCAGAGATGGCTTAGAACCAATAGTTCATTATCTAATGGATTTTTTCGTTCTAATACTCCATCCGAGAGTTATCAGTATTTATCAAAATTGTTCCTATCTAATGGAACGCTATTGGATCAAATGACAAATACATTGTTGAGAAAAAGATGACTTTTCCCCGATGAAATGAAATTGGATTCATGTAACAGGAGAAAGGTTTCCCATTACTTAGCCGGAAAGATATGTGGCCATGAAATAGGGATTAAGTGGAACGGAATTGACTGGGTGGTAAAGTCGTGGAAACACCAATTTCTTCC
>JAJFZO010000113.1:1285000-1287500 GCA_021397835.1 Moringa oleifera | reverse complement strand
ACTGGAAATGGAAGCAGGTTTAAAAAAGGATCTTAGAGTGTCTAGGGTTGATCTAGAAGGGTCTCTTAACACCCTCTTTCTTTTTCTCATTAGATTTATTTCACAAATACTTGCCATGGTAAGGAAGAGGGGGTGAACAAGCACACTTGAAGAGTGCAGTACAACGGAGAGTTGTATGCTGCGTTCGGGAAGGATTAATCGCTCCTGAAAAGGAATCTATTAATTCTCTCCCAATTGGTTGGATCGTAGGTGCGATGATTTACTTCACGAGCGAGGTCTCTGGTTCAACTCCAGGATGGCCCAGCTACACCAAGGAAAAGAATAGAAGAAGCATCTGACTCCTTCATGCATGCTCCACTTGGGTCGAGGGGATATAGCTCAGTTGGTAGAGCTCCGCTCTTGCAATTGGGTCATTGTGATTACGGGTTGGGTGTCTAATTGTCCAGGCGGTAATGATAGTATCTTGTACCTAAACCGGTGGCTCACTTTTTCTAAGTAATAGGGAAGAGGACCGAAACATGCCACTGAAAGACTCTACTGAGACAAAGATGGGCTATCAAGAACGTAGAGGAGGTGGATGGTTAATTGGTCAGATCTAGTGTGGATCGAACATGGACGGTAGTTGAAGTCGGCGGCTCTACTAGGGTTCCCTCATCTGGGATCCCTGGGGAAGAGGATCAAGTTGGCCATTGCAAACAGCTTGATGCACTGTCTCCCTTCAACCCTTTGAGTGAAATACGACAAAAGGAAGTAAAATCTATGGACCGACCCCATCGTCTCCACCCCCGTAGGAATTACGAGATCACCCCAAGGACGCCTTCGGTATCCAGGGGTCGCGGACCGACCATAGAACCTTGTTCAATAAGTGGAATGCATTAGCTGTCCACTCTCAGGTTGGGCAGTAAGGGTCAGAAAAGGGCAATCACTCATTCCTAAAACCAGTATTCGAAAGAGTCGAGGCGTAAAAAAGGGGAAAGCTCTTCGTTCCTAGTTCTCCTGTAGCTGGATCCTCCGGAACCATAAGAATCCTTAGTTAGAATGGGATTCCAACTCGGTACCTTTTGAGATTTTGAGAAGAGTTGCTCTTTGGAGAGCACAGTACGATGAAAGTTGTAAGCTGTGTTCAGGGGGGAGTTATTGTCTATCGTTGGCCTCTATGGTAGAATCAATCGGGGGCTTGATAGGTGGTGGTTTACCCTGTGGCGGATGTCAGCGGTTTGAGTCTGCTTATCTCCAACTCGTGAACTTAGCTGATAGGAAGCTATATGATAGCACCTAATTTTTTCGATTCTCCTGTTCGATCTATGATTTCTCATTCATGGACATTGATAAGATAAGTTCCTTCCATTTAGCAGCACCTTAGGATGGCATAGCCTTACAGTTAAGGGCGAGGTTTAAATGAGGAAAGGCTTACGATGGATACCTAGGCACCTAGAAACGAGGAAGGGCGTAGTAAGCGATGAAATGCTTTGGGGAGTTGAAAATAAGCGTAGATTCAGAGATTCTCGAATAGATCAACCTTTCGAACTGTTGCTGAATCCATGGGCAAGCAAGAGACAACCTGGCAAACTAAAACATCTTAGTAGTCAGAGGAAAAGAAAGCAAAAGCGATTCTCGTAGTAGCGGCGAGCGAAATGGGAGCAGCCTAAACCGTGAAAATGGGGTTGTGGGAGAGTAATAAAAGCGTCATGCTGCTAGGCGAAGCGGCGGAGTGTTCCACCCTAGATAGCGAGAGTCTAGTAGCCAAAAGCAACATTAGCTTACGCTCTGACCCGAGTAGCATAGGGCACGTGGAATCCCGTGTGAATCAGCAAGAACCACCTTGCAAGGCTATATACTCTTGGGTAACCGATAGTGAAGTAGTACTGTGAGGGAAGGGTGAAAAAAACCCCCATTGGGGAGTGAAATAGAACATGAAACTGTAAGCTCCCAAGCAGTGGGAGGAGCCCAGGGCTATGACCGCATGCCTGTTGAAGAATGAGCCAACAACTCATAGGCAGTGGCTTGGTTAAGGGAACCCACCGGAGCTGTAGCAAAAACGAGTCTTCATAGGGCAATTGTCATTGCTTATGGACCCGAACCTGGGTGATCTATCCATGACCAGGATGAAGTTTGGGTGAAACTAAGGGGAGGTCCGAACCAACTGATATTGAAGAATCAGCGGATGAGTTGTGGTTAGGGGTGAAATGCCACTCAAATCCAGAGCTAGCTAGTTCTCCCCGAAATGGGTTGAGGCGCAGTAGTTGACTAGACATCTAGGGGTAAAGCACTGTTTCAATGTGGGCCGCGAGAGCAGTACCAAATCAAGGCAAACTCTGAATACTAGATATGACCTCAAAATAATAGGGGTCAAGGTCGGCCAGTGAGACGATGGGGGATAAGCTTCATCATCGAGAGGGAAACAACCCGGATCACCGGCTAAGGCCCCTAAATGACCATTCAGTGATAAAGGAGGTAAGGGTGCAGAGACAACCAGGAGGTTTGCCTAGAAGCAGCCACC
>JAJFZO010000113.1:1242500-1280000 GCA_021397835.1 Moringa oleifera | reverse complement strand
TGTCACTGCTTATGGACCCGAACCTGGGTGATCTATCCATGACCAGGATGAAGCTTGAGTGAAACTAAGTGGAGGTCCGAAGCAGCTGATGTTGAAGAATCAGCAGATGAGTTGTGGTTAGGGGTGAAATGCCACTCGAACCCGGAGCTAGCTAGTTCTCTTCGAAATGTGTTGAGGCGCAGCAGTTGATTGGACATCTAGGGGTAAAGTACTGTTTTGATACGGGCCACGAGAGCGGTACCAAATCGAGGCAAACTCTAAATACTAGATATGACCTCAAAATAACAGGGGTCAAGGTCAGCCAGTGAGA
This sequence comes from Moringa oleifera, assembly GCA_021397835.1. Classification (NCBI taxonomy): domain Eukaryota; kingdom Viridiplantae; phylum Streptophyta; class Magnoliopsida; order Brassicales; family Moringaceae; genus Moringa; species Moringa oleifera. The sequence goes on along the minus strand of JAJFZO010000113.1, from coordinate 1,279,690 downwards.
TGATGGGGGATAAGCTTCATCGTCGAGAGGGAAACAACCCCGATCACCAGCTAAGGCCCCTAAATTACCATTCAGTGATAAAGGAGGTAGGGGTGCAAAGACAGCCAAGAGGTTTGCCTAGAAGCAGCCACCCTTGAAAGAGTGCGTAATAACTCACTAATCGAGCGCTCTTGTGCCAAAGATGAACGTGGCTAAGCGATTTACCGGAGCTGTAAGATGTAAAAATGCATTGGTAGGGGAGCGTTCCGCCTCAGAGGGAAGCACCCGCGTAAGCAGGTGTGGACAAAGTGGAAGCGAGAATGTCAGCTTGAGTAACACGAACATTGGTGAGAATCCAATGCCCCGAAAACTTAAGGGTTCCTCCGCATGGTTCATCCACGGAGGGTGAGTTAGGGCCTAAGATCAGGCCGAAAGGTGTAGTTGATGGACAACAGGTGAATATTCTTGTACTACCCCTTGTTGGTCCAAGGGGACGGAGAAGGCTAGGTTAGCCGAAAGATGGTTATCAATTCAAGGACGCAAGGTGCCCCTACTTTTTCAAGGTAAGAAAGGGTAGAGAAAATGCCCCAAGCCAATGTTCGAGTACCAGGCGCTACGGCGCTAAAGTAACCCATGCTATACTCCCAAGAAAAGCTTGAACGACCTTTAATAAAAAGATACCTATACCCGAAACCGACACAGATGGGTAGGTAGAGAATACCTAGGGGTGCGAGACAACTCTCTCTAAGGAACTCTACAAAATAGCCTCGTAACTTTGGGAGAAGAGGTGCCTCCTCACAAAGAGGGTCGCAGTGACTAGGCCCGGGCGACTGTTTACCAAAAACACAGGTCTCCGCAAAGTTGTAAGACCATGTATGGGGGCTGACGCCTGCAGAGTGCCGAAAGGTCAAGGAAGTTGGTGACCTGATGACAGGGGAGCCGACGACCGAAGCCCGATGAATGGCGGTAGTAACTATAACGATCCTAAGGTAGTGAAATTCCTTGTCAGATAATTTTTGACCCGCATGAAAGGCGTAACGATCTAGGCACTGTCTTGAAAAGAGGCTCGGTGAAATAGGCATGTCTGTGAAGATGCGGACTGCCTGCACCTGGATAGAAAGACCCTATGAAGCTTCACTGTCACTGGGATTGGCTTTGGGCTTTTCCTGCACAGCTTAGGTGGAAGGCGAAGAAGGCCTCCTTCCGAGAGGGCCCGAGCCATTAGTGAGATACCACTCTGGAAGAGCTAGAATTCTAACCTTGTGTTAGGACCTACGGGCCAAGGGACAGTCTCAGGTAGACAATTTCTATGGGGCGTAGGCCTCCCTAAAGGTAACGGAGGCGTGCAAAGGTTTCCTCGGGCCGAACGGAGATTGGCCTTCGAGTGCAAAGGCAGAAGGGAGCTTGACTGCAAGACCCACCCGTCGAGCAAGGATGAAAGTTGGCCTTAATGATCTGATGCTGCCGAGTGGAAGAGTCGTCGCTCAACGGATAAAAGTTACTCTAGGGATAATAGGCTGATCTTCCCCAAAAGCTCACATTGACGGGAAGGTTTGGCACCTTGATGTCAGCTTTTCGCCACCTGGGGCTGTAGTATGTTCCAAGGGTTGGGCTGTTCGCCTATTAAAGCGGTACGTGAGCTGGGTTTAGAACGCCGTGAGACTGTTCGATCCATATCCAGTGTGGGTGTTAGAGCACTGAGAGGACCTTTCCCTAGTACGAGAGGATCGAGAAGGATACACCTCTAGTGTACCAATTATCGTGCCCACGGTAAGCGCTGGGTAGCCAAGTGTGGAGCAGATAACTGTTGAAAGCATCTAAGTAGTAAGCCCACCCCAAGATGAGTGCTCTCCTATTTCGACTTCCCCAAAGCCTCCGGTAGCACACCCGAGATAGCAATGGGTTCTCTGCCCCTGTGGGGATGGAGTGACAGAAGTTTTGAGAGTTCAAGAGAAGGTCACGGTGAGATGAGTCGTTTATCATTATGATAGGTGTCAAGTGGAAGTGCAATGATGTATGCAGCTGAGGCATCCTAACAGACCGGTAGACTTGAATCTTGTTCCTACATGACCCGATTAATTCGATCAGGCACTCGCCATCTATTTTCATTCTTCAACTCTTTGACAACACGAATAAACCATTGTTCAACTCTTTGACAACATGAAAAAACCAAAAGCTCTGCCCTCCTTCTCTATCTATTCAAGGGATGGAAGGGCGGAGGCCTTTGGTGTCCCCTCCAATCAAGAATTGGAGCCTCACAATCACTAGCCAATATGCTTTTCTCGCATGCCTTTCTTTGCTCATGGTTGATATTCTGGTGTCCTAGGTGTAGAGGAACAACACCAATCCATCCCGAACTTGGTGATTAAACTCTACTGCAGTGACGATACTGTAGGGAAGGTCCTGCGGAAAAATAGCTCGACGCCAAGATGATAAAAAGGTTAACACCTCTCATTCTTATTACTTTTTCAATATGAAAAAGGAAAAAATGAAAAATGAAAAGGTCGTCTTATTCAAAACCAAAACCCCAATTATGAAATCCCTTCTCTCCCACTTCACACCTCGAAACGCACCGTTCTTATGGAGAGAAAGGTTCTTTCACATCTTCTTAACCTGAAATGAAATGGCTTGGGAGAGGAAAGGTTCCTTTTTTTTTTAGGGTACTCATGGGAATAGATCCAGTGGAGATGGGGTGGGGCCTGTAACTCAGAGGATTAGAGCACATGGCTATAAACCACGGTGTCGGGGGTTCGAATGCCTCCTCGCCCACAACCGACCCAAAAGGGAAGGACCTTTCCCTCTGGGGGTAAGAAAATCATGATCGGGATAGCAGACTCAAAGCTATGGAACTTGGGGGTGGGTCTTTTGTCGAAATGGAGTCACCTTACTTTTTATTTAGATTTAAAATTTATCGAAAATTATTTTTTACCATATAGTATTAGTATTCCCGGCCCGAATCAGTATATTTTTTTTTATAACTCATAACTCTTCCTCATACAGGGAATAGCAGAGCAAGTACAAGTATTAGTAGCATAACAAAAATACGTTCCTCATGATTAAATTAATATGTTTGCTCGCAGTAATTGTGACCTCTCGGGAGAATTGATGACTGCATCTTTGATGCACTTGTTAGTACTAGTACATCTGATAATTCTTAATTGGCTAGTTGTAAATAGCCCCAGGACTATGGAACAAAGGATTATCCTGGACCTACACCGAGGTATTGACGGTGATTCTCAAATATCGCAGAACAGAATGTGATACGATGAGATAGAATGCAATAGAAACAGGGAACGGGTTATCTACTTTTAACGGTCAAAGCGAACCCTTTCATTTTGACATTCTGAATTCTTTAATTCAGAATGAATCAAATCTTCCCAAGCAAGATTCAAACCTATGACCAGTCAGTTAACAGCCGATCGATCTACCACCGAGCTACTGAGGAACAACGGGGGATTAAATCTCATAGAGTTCAATTCCCATTCTCAACCCATGACCAATATGAACTCGAAGTTTCCTTTGTAACCCCCGGAACTTCTTCGTAGTGGCTCCGTTCCATGCCTCATTTCACAGGGAACCTCAAAGTGGCTCTATTGCATTATATTCCATCTATATCCCAATTTCATTCATTTAATATCGCTTTGGTGTCATTGACATAAGAGATGTCGTTTCTGATCTATCTCTTTCTATTTCTATATACGAAAAGTTTCAAAATCATCATATAATAATCCAGAAATTGAAATAGAAAAGAAAAAAGGGAGGTTTGTGATGATTTTGAAATCTTTTATACTAGGTAATCTAGTATCCTTATGCATGAAGATAATCAATTCGGTCATTGTGGTCGAACTCTACTATGGATTTCTGACCACATTCTCCATAAGGCCCTCTTATTTCTTCCTTCTCCGAGCTCGGGTTATGGAAGAAGGAGAAGAAGGAACCAAGAAGAATGTATCAGCAACAACTGGTTTTATTGCGGGACAGCTCATGATGTTCATATCGATCTATTATGCGCCTCTGCATTTAGCATTAGGTAGACCTCATACAATAACTGTCCTAGCTCTATCGTATCTTTTGTTTCATTTCTTCTGGAACAATCACAAACACTTTTTTGATTATGGATCTACTACCAGAAATGCAATGCGTAATCTTCGCATTCAATGTGCATTCCTAAATAATCTCATTTTTCAATTATTCAACCATTTCATTTTACCAAGTTCAATGTTAGCCAGATTAGTCAACATTTATATGTTTCGATGCAACAGCAAGATGTTATTTGTAACAAGCAGTTTTGTTGGTTGGTTAATTGCTCACATGTTATTCATGAAATGGGTTGGATTGGTATTAGTCTAGATACAGCAAAATAATTCTATTAGGTCTAATGTACTTATTCGATCTAATAAGTATAAGTACCTTGCATCAGAATTGAAAAATTCTATGGCTCGAATATTTAGTATTCTCTTATTTATTACCTGTGTCTACTATTTAGGTAGAATACCGTCACCCATTTTTACTAAGAAACTAAAAAGAACCTTAGAAACGGAAGAAATAGGGGGGCTAAACAAGACCAAGAGGTATCCACCGAAGAAGATCCTTTTCCTTCTCTTTTTTCGAAAGAAAGGGAGGATCTGGACAAAATCGATGAAACAGAAGAGATCTGAGTGAATGGAAAGGGAAAAAAATATAAGGATGATGAATTTGAATTAATAAACATACAAGGGGCATGCTATGAATATGAAAAATGCCTAGTTTATGAAAATCTAGATGGGAATCAAGAAAATTCGAATTTAGAAATATAAAAAAAAAGATAAATATTTATTTGAAAAACCTCTTGTGAATCTTCTTTTCAATTCTAACCAATGGAATCGGCCATTTCGATATATAAAAAATGATCGATTTGAAAATGTTGTAAGAAATGAAATGTCATAATATTTCTTTTATACATGTCAAAGTGACGGAAAAGAAAGAATATCTTTGACATATCCACCCAGTTTGTCAACTTTTTGGAAAATGATACAAAAAAAAATGCCTTTGTTCACAAGAGAAAAACTACCATTCTATAATCATTGGATTTTTACCATTGAGCAAAAAGAGAGCAATTTAAAGAACGAATTTTTAAATAGAATTCAAGCTTTAGATAAAGGATCTCTTACTCTTAATATACTCCAAAAAAGGACTCAATTTTGTAATAATGAGACTTAAAAAGAATATTTTTCTAAAATTTATGATCCGTTCTTGCACGGACCCCATCGTGGAAAAACAAAAAAGATTTCTTTCACTACCAACCATAACTCAAACTTATATAAAAAATAACATAGGAAGGGTTTCGAGAAATAAGATTCATAGTATACTTCTTAATACTGATTGTGACGAATTTGAGCATATAATAGATAAACTTAATAGAAAATCATTTTCAATAGAAAAAAGATTTTCTTTATTTACAGAACACCAACAAGAAAAAATTGATTTAGAAAATCGAATAAAAATTTTCAAATTTTTATTCGATGCGGTTATAACTGATCCCAATGATCAAAGAATTGAAAAAGGTTCTTTTAGAATAAAAGAAATCAGTAAAAAAGTTCCTCATTGCTTATACAAATTAATCGACGATTTAGAACAACATGAGGGGGGGAAAATGAAGAAAATGTGCTAGTGGATCCTCAAATTTGTTCAAGAAAATCCAAACATGTAGTGATTTTTACGGATAACAAGATGAATAAGGATATTTATACTAATACAAAAGATACTAATAATTTTGATAAAAAAGATGAAGTAGCTTTGATACGTTATTCGTAACAACCGGATTTTCGTTGAGACATAATCAAAGGCTCTATGCGTGCCCAAAGACGTAAGTTATTCGGGAACTGTTTCAAGCAAATGTGCATTCCCCACTTTTTTTGGACAGAATAGACAACCCTCTTTTTTTTTTCATTTGATATCTCCGGACTGATGAAACTGATTTTTAGAAATTGGATATGGAAAAAGAAAAGAAATTTCTAATTATACAGAAAAAAAGACAAAAAAAAATTGAAAAAAAAAGAGAAAGAAAAAAGAGAAAAATACAAAAAAGAAGAAAAAACACGGATAGAAATTTCAGAAACTTGGGATAGCCTTTTATTTGCTCAAGTTATACGAGGTTCCTTCTTAGTAACCTAATCGATTCTTAGAAAATATATTATATTACCTTCATTGATAATAGTTAAAAATATTCTCCGTATGCTATTATTTCAACTTCCCGAGTGGTTTGAGGATTTAAAAGATTGGACTCGAGAAATGCATATTAAATGTATCTATAATGGTGTTCAATTATCAGAAATAGAATTTCCAAAAAATTGGTTAACGGATGGTATTCAGATAAAGATCGTATTCCCTTTTTGCCTTAAATTTTGGCACCGATCTAAATTACGATTCCCTCATAAAGATTCAATGAAAAAAAAGAAGGGAAAAAAATGATTTTTGTTTTTTAACATTTTGGGGGATGGAAACAGAATTTCCTTTTGGTTCTGCCCGAAAACAACCTTCATTTTTTGAACCTATTTTTAAAGAATTCAAAAAAAAAAAAAGATAATTGGAAACTAAGTATTTCATGGTTTTAAGGTTTTTAAAAGAAAGAGGAAAATTTTTTCTAGAAGTTAAAAAAAAAAACAAAAAAAATGGGTTATTAAAAACCTTAAATTTCTAAAAGGAACAATAAAAGAATTTTTTAAAATAAACTCAGTTCTGTTATTTGGATTGTTAAGAGAAATTTATGAATTGAATGAAATGAAAAAAGATTCAATAATTAGTAATCAGATGATTCATGAATCGTTCGTTCAAATTCAATTTATAGAATGGACAAATTATTCACTAGCAGAAAACAAAATGAAAGATCTGACTGATAGAACAAGGACAATCAGAAATCAAATACAAGAAATTACAAAAGAGAAGAAAAAGACTCAAGAAATAAATATTAGTTCTAACAAAACAAGTTATCATGCTAAAATATTAAAATCATCCAAAAATATTTTGGCAGATATTAAAAAGAAGAAATCTTCGATTAATCCAAAAATCATATTATTTTATAAAATTTTTCATTGAAAGGATATATATAGATATTTTTCTATGTATCATTAATATTCCAAGGATCAATACACAAGTTTTTCTTGAATCAACAAAAAAAATTATTGAGAAATATATTTACAATAATTAAGTAAATCAAGAAAAAAATTAATAAAACAAATAAAAATGCCATTCACTTTATTTCGACTATAAAAAATTCACTTTCTAATATTAAAAATAAGAATTTAAAAATTTGTTGTGATCTATCCTCCTTCTCACAAGCATATGTATTTTACAAATTATCACAAATCCAATTTATTAACTTATATAAGTTAAGGTCTGTCTTTCAATATCATGGAATACCTTTTTTTCTCAAGAATGAAATAAAGGATTTTTTTTCAAGAACAAGGAATATTTCATTATGAATTAAGACCTAAAACTTTTTTGAATTGCGAAAGAAATCAATTAAAAAACTGGTTAAGAAGTCATTATCAATATGATTTACCTCAGAGTAGATGGCCTAGATTAGTACCAGAAAAATGGCGAAATAGAATCAACCAACACTATATAGTTTAAAATACAGATTTAAAAATGGGAGTCATATGAAAAAGACAAATTAATTCATTACAAAAGACAAAAATTTTTTGAAGTGGACCCATTACTGAATCACAAATATAATTTAAAAAAAAACTATAGATATGATTTTTTATCATATAACTCTATTAATTCTAAAGAAAAAAAGTTAGATAATTACAACATAGATGAAGGCAAATTTTTTGATATGCTGATAGGTATCCCTATCCATAATTTTTTAGTCTTTAATTATCTAGGAGAAGATTCTATTATGGATAGAGAGAAAATTCCTGCTAGAAAATATTTGGATTGGAGAATTCTCAACTTTTGTCTTAGAAAGAAGGTTGATATTGAGTCCTGGGGCGAAATCGATACCAAAAGTATTAAAAATATTAAGACTGGAGTTGATAATTATAAAATAATTGATAAAATTGATAAGAAGGGTCTTTTTTATTTCACAACTCATTAAGATCAAGAAATCAAATCACCCAATCAAAAAAGTTTCTTTTTTGATTGGATGGGAATGAATGAAGAAATACTAAGTCGCCCTATATCAAATCTGGAACTTTGGTTTTTTTCAGAATTTGTCTTAGTGTATAATGCATATAAGATTAAACCGTGGATGATACCAAGCAAATTACTTCTTTTAAATTTTAATGAAAATAAAAATCTTAATAAAAATATCACTAAGAAGAAAAAGGGTTTTATATCATCAAATGAAAACCAATCTCTTGAATTTGGATTAGAGAATAAAAATTAAGAAGCAAAAAAAACCGCAGGACAGGGGGAGCTTGAATCATATGAACAAAAACAAGCAAATCTTGGAGCAATTCTCTCAAACCAAGAAAAAAATATTGAAGAAGATTATGAGAAATTAGACATAAAAAAAAACGTAGAAAGAAAAAACAATACAAAAGCAATACAGAAGCAGAACTGCATTTCTTCCTAAAAAGGTATTTGCGTTTTCAATTAAGATGGGATGGTTCTTTAAATAAAAGAATTGTCAATAATATCAAAGTAAATTGGCTATTGCTTAGACTGATAAATCCAAGAGAAATTGCTATATTTTCTATTCAAAGGAGAGAAATGAGTCTAGACATCCTGATGATTCAGAAGAATTTTACTCTTCCAGACTTAATGAAAAAGGCAATATTGATTATCAAACCAGTTCGTCTGTCTGTAAAAAATGATGGACAATTTAATATATATCAAACGATAGGTATTTCATTGATTCATAAGAATAAGCACCAAATGCAAATAAAGCAAAGATACTAAGAAAAAGGCTATGTTGATAAAAAAAATTTTGATGAATCCATTGCAAGACATCAAAGAATGCCTGAAAATAGAAACAAAAATCATTATGTTTTCCTTGTCCCTGAAAATATTTTATCCCCTAGATGCCATAGAGAATTTTGAATTCTAATTTATTTCAATTCAAAGAATAGAAATGATATGCGTAGAAATCCAATATTTGACAATAATGTAAAAAACTATGGTGAATTTTGACTAAAAGCAAAGATCTTGATAGAAACAAAAACAAAAATAACCTCAACCTAATTAAATCAAAGTTCTTTCTTTGGCCCAATTTTCGATTAGAAGATTTAGCTTGTATGAATCGCTATTGGTTTAATACTAATGATGGTAGTCGTTTCAGTATGGTAAGAATACATATGTATCCGCGATTCAAAATCCATTGATCGTACATTTTGTTACATATCATGTACTTTAGGATATATGAAACAAATACATGCACACATGGATTGTCTTAGATTCCATTCTGATACATCATTCTGATACATGATATAAATTTAATGACGTACAGATCAATTAAATCTATAAATGAATCAACGGAATCTTCTTATTTAAGATCTAAAATTTCAGTTTATCTTTTAAAGAAATATACCATCCTTTTTTTTTGTATAGCTATCCAAATCAGATAGAAAATTGGGTTGATTAATTTTATTTGATAAAATTAGGAAGTTCATAACTAAATTAGGATCGTTGTGTAAAAATGATTAGCATTATTATTACTGATCGGTAAAATGCATATCCTTAAAAAAAAAAAAAAAGGGGGGGGGGGAGAGGAATTTTGTTTTATGATAAAAAATTCATTCATCTCCTTTCAAGAAAAAAAAAAGAAGAGTGGGTCTGTTGAATTTCAAGTATTCAGTTTCACCTATAAGATATAAAGACTTACTTCACATTTGGAATTGCACAAAAAAGACTATTTATCTCAGAGAGGTTAACGAAAAAATCTGGAGAAATGTCAATGGCTGCTGTCTTATTTGTCAAAGAAAAATAGAGTACGTTATAAAGAATTAATTAATCAGTTGGATATTCGAGAATCCAAAAATCGTTAATTTGAAAATTTTGAATTAGTTAATTCATTAGATCTTCAATTTTGATGACCTTCTTTTCATTTTTAGTAATTAAATTCATGTAAGAATGAATCAAGGAAAAACTTATGAATATACCAACTAGAGGAAAAGATCTTATGATAGTCAAAATGGGCCCTCACCATAAATCAATGCATGGTGCTCTTCGTCTAATCGTTACTTTAGATGGTGAAGATGTTATTGACTATGAACCAATATTAGGTTATTTACACAGAGGAATGGAAAAAATTACAAAAAATCGAACAATTATACAATATCTGCCTTATGTAACACGGTGGGATTATTTAGCTATTATGTTCACAGAAGCAATAACCGTAAATGGACCAGAGCAGTTAGGAAATATTCAAGTTCCTAAAAGAGCTAGCTATATTAGAGTAATTATGTTAGAATTGAGTCATATAACTTCTCATCTATTATGGCTTGGCCCTTTTATGGCAAATATTGGTGCCCAGACTCCTTTTTTTTCATATTTTTAGAGAACGAGAATTAGTATATGATCTATTCAAAGCTACCACTAGTATGAGAATGATGCATAATTATTTTTGTATCGGAGGAATAGCGGCTGATCTACCTCATGGTTGGATAGATAAATGCTTGGACTTTTGCGATTACTTTTTAACAGGGATTGTTGAATATCAAAAACTTATTATACAAAATCCTATTTTTTTAGAACGAGTTGAAGGAGTGGGCATTGTTGATGGAGAAGAAGCAATAAATTGGGGTTTATCCAGACCAATGCTACGTGCATCCGGAATACAATGGGATCTTCGTAAAGTTGATCATTATGAGTCTTATGACAAATTTGATTGGGAAGTCTAGTGGCAAAAAGAAGGAGATTCATTAGCTCGTTATTTAGTGCTAATGAAGGAAATGACGGAATCCATAAAAATTATTCAACAGGCTCTGGAAGGAATTCCAGGAGGTCCCTATGAGAATTTAGAAATGCGATACTTTGATTAAAAAAGAGATCCAGAATGGAGTGATTTTGAATATCGATTTATTAGTAAAAAATCGTCTCTGACTTTTGAATTGTCGAAACAAGAGCTTTATGTGAGAGTCGAAGCTCCAAATGGAGAATTGGGAATTTTTCTAATAGGGGATCAAAGTGGATTTCCTTGGAGATGGAAAATTCACCCACCGAGTTTTATTAATTTGCAAATTTTTCCTTAACTAGTTAAAAGAATGAAATTGGCTAATATTATGATGATACTCGGTAGCATAGGTATCATTATTGGAGAAGTTGATCGTTAAAATGATAATTGATACAATAGAAGTACAAGATATCAATTCTTTTTCCAGATTAGAATCTTTAAAAGAGGTCTATGGAATCATATGGATGCTGTCCTTATTTTGACTCCTGTATTGGGGATCACAATGGGTGTACTAGTAATTATGTGGTTAGAAAGAGAAATATCTGCAGGGATACAACAACGTATTGGACCTGAATACGCCAGGCCTTTGGGAATTCTTCAAGCTCTAGCAGATGGAACAAAACTACTTTTCAAAGAGAATCTTCTTCCATCTAAAGGAAATACTCGTTTATTTAGTATTGGACCATCTATAGCAGTTTTCTCAATTTTACTAACTTATTCAGTAATTCCTTTTGGCAATCACCTTGTTTTAGCTGATCTCAATATTGGTATTTTTTTATGGATTGCCATCTCAAGTATTGCTCTTATTGCACTTCTTATGTCAGGATATGGATCAAATAATAAATATTCTTTTTTAGGTGGTCTGCGAGCAGTTGTTCAATCGATTAGTTCTAAAATACCATTAACTCTATATGTTTTATCAATATCTCTACGTGGGATTCGTTGAAACAGAAACTTTTCTTTTCTTTATTTCTTTCGTTCTAGAAAAATAAGGTGAATGAATTGAATAAACATCTTCATTATTCATCTTTGGGGTTGATGTTAACAAAGTAAATTAGATAGTTATATGAGTGAAAGAAAACGGCTTATAAATTCGCAGTAAAAAGAAAAATTGAGTCTCATTTTCTATGTACAAGAGTTAAGTAGAAATAAATATAAGTGGAAGAGCCACTTTACCCCAAGATTGGTTGATTAGTCATCCTGGCTTGAAGCGGGTTCAAAAGACTAACCGTATGAAGTTTTCATTATCGGTTGTATGGATTACCATCCATGTAGTACCAAGGGGGGGATTGAGCAAAAACGATTGGATGATTAGGAACACCAAAAGACACAAAGGATTAGTAATGGCGATTACAGAAATTTTAAAAAAGTAAAAGGATATTCTATTTCCGCATAACACAAAAGAATGCTAATTGGGGCTTTAAGTTGGTAGAAATGATCAAGCAATACTCCCCATGCTTCCGATCCAGAGTATGCTCCTATCCATCGATTAAAGGAATGACTATTAGGAATGAAATAATCCTTTATTATTTTATTTTCATTTTAGCTTTTAGCCCACCCGCTTTTTTCTCAAAAAGAAGAATAGGAACGAAAAAAAAAGATCTTTTTTATTTTAGTATTTCTTTCATATATTTCGAGAAATCAAATTTGTGTCATAAGTCATGAACTAATGGAATGCCTCTTTTTTTTTTCGTAATCGAAAATGATGGGCTGAAATACCTATTGATATTTCTACAAGGAGTATTTTATTGATGGTGAAGGATTAAGTTATTACTCAACAAATATAAATTAAAATTATTAAGGGATGAGATGAATTCAGAAGCTTTTTTTTTTATTTATTATTATAGTTATAGCAGACAGAATTCCATTGGTATAATTTTGGGTCTTTCGTTAGATTTTGATTTCATCTATTCTATAACCATATCAAGATAAATAATACTGATCCGGTCCTTAGATTTATTTGCAGCCCACAAGGAGCCGTATGAGGTGAAAACCTCATGTACGGTTTTGTAATAGCGATGGGAACAGTGATGTTATCACCGACTATGATTATCTAACAGTTCAAGTACAATTGATATAGTTGAGGCGCAGTCAAAATATGGGGTTTGGGGGTGCAATTTGTGGCGTCAACCTATCAGGTTTATCGTTTTTCTAATTTCTTCCCTAGTAGAATGTGAAAGGTTACCCTTTAATTTACCAGAAGCAGAAGAAGAATTAGTAGCAGGTTATCAAACCGAATATTCAGGTATCAAATTTAGTTTATTTTATGTTGCTTCTTATCTAAATCTATTAGTTTCTTCATTATTTGTAACAGTTCTATACTTGGGCGGTTGGAATATTTCTATTCCGTACATATCGATTCTCGAGCTAGTTGAAATAAATAAAACGGATGGAATCCTTGGAACAACAATTGGTATCTTTACTACATTAGCTAAAACTTATTTGTTCTTGTTCATTCCTATCACAATAAGATGGACTTTACCTAGGCTAAGAATGGACCAATTATTAAATTTTGGATGGAAATTTCTTATACCTATTTCTCTCGGTAATCTATTATTAACAACTTCTTCCCAACTCCTTTCACTGTAATGTAAAGAAAAAAAAAAGGAATAGGACATTCATGACTTGGTTCAAACAAGAGAAAGAAACAAAGATAAAATTATTCATAGATATTTACGATATGTTCCCTATGGTAACTAGGTTCATGAATTATGGTCAACAAACAGTCCGAGTTACAAGATACATTGGTCAAAGTTTCATGATTACCTTATCCCATGCAAATTGTTTACCTGTAACTATTCAATATCCTTATGAAAAATTAATAACATCAGAGCGTTTCCGTGATCGAATCCATTTTGAATTTGATAAATACATTGCTTGTGAAGTATGTGTTCGGGTATGTCCTATAGATCTGCCTATTGTTGATTGGAAATTTGAAACTGATATTCGAAAGAAACGATTGCTTAATTACAGTATTGATTTCAAAATGTACATATTTTATGGTAACTGCGTTGAGTATTGTCCAACAAATTATTTATCAATGACCGAAGAATATGAACTTTTGACTTACGTTCGTCATGAATTGAATTATAATCAAATTGCTTTGGGTCATTTACCAATGTCAGTAATTGATGATTATACAATTCGAACAATTTTGAATTCGCCTCAAAGAAAAAATAGGTAAACCTTTTGATTTGATTAAGGAGTAATTGAAAATTACTGAGCTTCGTTTTTTGTTTAAAAGAATGAGATCTTTCTCTTTGCTAGGTCAATAACTACAAATTTCGACTATAAATTGGTTGATGAGACTTACGACTTAATTTGTATTCAAAATCTATTCTATTAATCTAATATCTCCGTAATTCTTTTGAAATATATAGGTTCAAAATACCCTTTCGAATAAAGAAAAAAACGAAATTTTCCAATAACTGGACCTGTACTTACATCAATTCATAGCCATTGTATTATAATTTAATACAATTAGGAATGTATTATAAATAAATTTCCTGGTCAGGTCAATAAGGTCATGAAAAGCATTTTGATTTATTTATCTCTTTTTTTTTCATCTAATGAATTTGCCTGGACTAATACATGATTTGCTTTTAGTTTTTATAGGATCAGGTCTTATATTAGGAGGTCTGGGAGTGGTATTACTTACCAACCAAATTTTTTCTGCCTTTTCATTGGGATTTGTTCTTGTTTGTATATCCTTATTCTATATTCTATCAAATTCCCATTTTGTAGCTGCTGCACAGCTCCTTATTTACGTGGAGGCCATAAATGTTTTAATCATATTTGCTGTGATGTTGATGAATGGTTCAGAATATTACACAGATTTTAATCTGTGGACGGTTGGGGATGGGATTACTTTATTGGTTTGTACAAGTATTTTTCTTTCGTTAATTACTACTATTCTGGATACGTCATGGTACGGGATTATTTGGACTACAAGATTAAACCAGATTCTAGAGCAAGATTTGATAACTAGTAGTCAACAAATTGGAATTCATTTATCAACAGATTTTTTTTCTTCCATTTGAACTCATTTCGATAATTCTTTTAGTTGCTTTGATAGGTGCAATTGTCGTGGCTCATCAATAATAAATCTTTCTAATTAGAAAGAGCAATCCAAACAAAAATTTTTTCTGTGTTATCACAATCATTTCCCTTCAATTCTATTTGAATACTATTTATGTCAAAAATAGAAATTAATTATTTTATTCGATGTATTACCAATATATTCTGTTGATCTGTACTTGTTATATTCTAGTCAATTGAATCCGTTGAATTATTGTATTGGTTATATTGAACTAAATAGAAATTTATAACATTTATGAGGAGTTGGTCAATGATGCTCGAACATGTACTTGTTTTGAGTGCCTATTTATTTTCCATCGGTATTTATGGATTGATTACGAGTCAAAATATGGTTAGGGATCTTATGTGTCTTGAACTTATCCTGAATGCAGTTAATATGAATTTCGTAACATTTTCTGATTTTTTTGATAATCACCAATTAAAAGGGGATATTTTCTCAATTTTTGTTATAGCAATTGCAGCTGCCGAAGCAGCTATTGGATTAGCTATTGTTTCGTCAATTTATCGTAACATAAAATCCACTCGTATCAACCAATCGACTTTGTTGAATAAGTAACATTAAGATAATATTCATCAATTTGAATTAACATGTATA
The DNA here is from genome assembly GCA_021397835.1 of Moringa oleifera. NCBI lineage: Eukaryota > Viridiplantae > Streptophyta > Magnoliopsida > Brassicales > Moringaceae > Moringa > Moringa oleifera. The sequence continues at coordinate 1,264,142 of JAJFZO010000113.1, read as the reverse complement.
ATACGTTTAATAGATCATATTTGTGAAAACGTCAGAAATCAAAGTATCTTGGCCCTCTCTTATGAGTTGATCCAGAAATAAGTTGATTAGAAAAATTACTGGTAAAGTAAATTATTAATTTATCTAGTCTTTAAATATATGATTCATTTACAAGTTTACTAGATTGAAAATTTATGATATTCAAAAATTTATAAATCGTATGTCACATTCAGTAAAAATTTATGATACATGTATAGGATGTACTCAACGTGTTCGAGCTTGCCCCACAGATGTATTAGAAATGATACCTTGGGATGGATGTAAAGCTAAGCAAATAGCTTCTGCTCTAAGAACAAAGGACTGTGTTGGTTGTAAGAAATATGAATCTGCATGTCCAATAGATTTCTTGAGCGTTCGAGTTTATTTATGGCATGAAACAACTCAAAGCATGGGTCTAGCTTATTGATGCGTTCCAAAAAACCTCACTTGAATACATTTTGAATACATTTGACGTTTTTTTACTGACAAAAACCCGTACTCGAAAAAAAATAGGATATTTTTTTTAGTACGGGTTTTTGTTCCAAGTGTATCTTGTCTTTACCACGAATTATTTTCCTTGGTTAACAATAATTGTAGTTTTGCCCATATCTGCAGGTTCTTTAATTTTTTTTCTCTCTCATAGAGGAAATAAGGTAATTAGGTGGTATACAATATCTATATGTGTCTTAGAACTCCTTCCAACGACCTATGCATTTTGTTATCATTTCCAATTGGACGTTTCGTTGATTCAGTTGATGGAAGATTATAAATGGATAATTTTTTTTTAATTTTTACTGGAGATTGGGAATAGATGGACTTTCTATAGGTCCTATTTTACTGACGAGATTTATCACTACTTTAGCTACCTTAACGACTCGGCCAGTTACTCGAAATTCCCGATTATTCCATTTTCTGATGTTAGCATTGTACAGCGGTCAAATAGGATCATTTTCTTCTCGAAACCTTTTACTTTTTTTCATCATGTGGGAGTTAGAATTAATTCCAGTTTATCTACTTCTATCCATGTGGGGAGGAAAGAAACATCTGTATTCATCTACAAAGTTTATTTTGTACACTGCAGGAAGTTTCGTTTTTCTATTAATAGGAGTTTTGGGTATCAGTTTATATGGTTCCAATGAACCAACATTAAATTTTGAAATATTAACAAATCAATCATATCGTGTCGCACTCGAAATAATATTTTATATTGGATTTCTTATTGCTTTTGCCATCAAATCACCAATTATACCCTTACATACATGGCTACTAGACACCCATGGAGAGGCACATTACAGTACTTTATGCTTCGCGCCAGAATCTTATTAAAAATGGGAGCATATGGGTTGGTTCGAATCAATATGGAATTATTACCCCATGCTCATTCTATATTTTCTCCCTGGTTATTGGTAGTAGGTACAATTCAAATAATTTATGCAGCTTCAACATCTCCTGGTCAACGTAATTTAAAAAAAAGAATATTATATTCTTCCGTATCTCATATGGATTTCATAATTATAAGAATTGGTTCTATAATCGATCCGGGACTCAATGGAGCCATTTTACAAATAGTCTCTCATGGATTTATTTGTGCTGCACTTTTTTTCTTGGCCGGAACGAGTTATGATAGAATACGTCTTGTTTATCTCGACGAAATGGGCGAAATGGCTATCTCAATTCCAAAAATATTTACAATGTTCAGTATCTTATCGATGGCTTCCCTTGCATTACCGGGCATGAATGGTTTTGTTGCAGAATTGATAGTATTTTTTTGGAATAATTACCAGCCAAAAATATTTTTTAATGCCAAAAATACTAATTACTTTTGTAATGGCAATTGGAATGATATTAACTCCTATTTATTCATTATCTATGTCACTCCAAATGTTCTATGGATACAAGTTAATTAATGACCCAAACTTGTATTTTTTTGATTCTGGACCATGAGAGTTATTTGTTTCGATCTCTATTCTTCTACCCGTAATAGTTATTGGTATTTTATCCGGATTTTGTTCTCTCACTATCAAGTGATAAGGTCGAAGCTATTCTATCTAATTATTTTTATAGATAGTTTTCATGAATAAAAAAAATGAAATTGAATTGTAACCAGGCATGCTTGGCGTTTGTCAGAACCTTTTGAATCAAGTAGTGTAGTGATTCAAAAGGCTCTTGACGTTTTACACGCAATTTTCTTACTTCTATATATATATACACTATCCCATCTTTTATATTTGTTAGCCCTTTTCTTCAATTCAATTAGATGTTAATGTAAATGAACCATAACTATGTAAACCTAATCCTAATAGATTGACCCCAAAATAGCATATTCAAATTATAAGAAAGCCTATAGAAGCCACAATTGCAGAATTTATACCTGCCAAATTGATATTTCTTCGAATATGTAAATAAATCGCAAATATGGTCCAAGTAATAAAGGCCCAAGTTTCTTTTGGGTCCTAATTCCAATATGATCCCCATGCCTCCTTAGCCCATACTGCTCTTGAAAGAATGCCTATGGTTAAAAAAATAAACCCAAGACTAATAATACGATAACTCCACTGATCCAATTGTTGAATCAATCGATACCTGTAATAATTTCGAGAAGAAAGAAAATAAGTGTTTAATAAAATATTGCCTCTTTCATTCATGTATTGAATTTTACCAAAAGAAAATGACTCATTTAAGAAATTATTACTTTTATCAAAAATTGTTATGACTTTGCGAAATGTAATGACTAGAAGAGCTACTGATAATAATGATCCATATAAGAGAGCGGCATAGCCCAATACCATCATACTTACGTGCATCATTAACCATTGGGATTGGGAGCAGGTACTAATATTACGGATTGAGGCATTTTCTTTGAAAGACACGAAGTAGCAAAACCTTGGGTAAAAATAACACTTGGCACAGTTATTACGTTTAAATGATTTTTATGCTTTTTATTAAAATAGAAAAGCATATGAATAGTGGAGAAACTCCATGAAAACAGGTTAATGATGCATATAAATTACTTAATGGGAAATGGCCCGAATAAATCCAACGAGTAGCTAATAATCCTGTTATACAAAAAAAGGTAACTATCATGCCCTTGTCTGATGAATCATATAGTTCTATCATTTCATCGACTAATAAGGTTTAAAAAAAACTGTAATTACAATTGAAACGACTGAAAAAGATATATGAGTTAATATATGCTCTAAGGTTGAAAGAATCATAAAAGGAAAAAAAAAAGTGGGGGTTCTCTGATTATATGGAATCGAAATCAGGAATTTAATTCATTATAGAACTTATCCTATCTCTTTTAGAAGATGCTACGCCGCTACTCGGACTCGAATCGAGATGCTCTAACACTGCGTCCTAAGAGCAGCGTGTTTACCAATTTGGCCATAGCGGCTTGTTCAAAATCATAATAACCTTTTTTTATTCAATCGTCGAGATTGAAAGAGTTAATTCATATTCAATGAAATTTAGGAAAGATTTGATGAAAAAAAAACTCGTTTAAAAAAGGATTTGAAGGTGCGAATCCAACATTAAGCCTTTATAATAATAATCTAATTCTCTTCTTTTTTTTAAAAAAAGTTTTTTAACTTTAGAGTTTGTAACTTAATAAGAGAAGTTTTTGTAGTTTATGTTTTTTCCTAAAATAGAACTGCTGTAACTAAATAGTTGTGACTTCAATCTAGAGATAGAACTCAAAAAAAAAAAGTTCTTTATCATTTTATTTTCATTTTTTAATTATTTAATATAATTTTAAAAATCTATAAATCTATTTTTTATGAATTGAATGAATAAAATAAAAATAAAAAAATATGATTTTTACGGATCAGAATTTTAGCAAACATCCAACAATTGAAATTAAAAGAGGTTTATGTAATTTGCATAGCTTTGTATTAATTCTTAGGGGTTTTCGTTGTCAATTTATGTTTGAATTTATCAAACTAATTAGGTATGGGGGGGACGTATTATACAAAATAAAGTTTTGATTTCTATCGTAATTCATACTAAAAAAATAATTTCTAAATCTAAATTAGAATAATAATTATAAAGATATATATCTTGATTGATCTTCCTATACAAATATAGGAGTTTTTTGATCACTTAAAAATGATACATTATTCGTATATAATAGCCACCATTAAATTTGAAAAGGTGCTTTTATCAATTGGGTTTCAAGCAAGGAATATATAATGATTCAGAAAAATAATGATTCAGAAAGATCTTCTATTTCTTCTTCTATAGTAGAAAAAAAAAGAGAAATATAAAAACTTTTTATATTTATTATTCTAACAAGTGTGCGATGGGGAAAATAAGAATCCCCATCCCGAAATGAAAAAAAAAACAATTATAAAAAAGGTGAAACCTTATATCTTGTCTTTATTTTATTCTAAAAAAGGCGACCTTTTATTATTTTATAATTTAGTAGAAAAAAAATCAATGAGTTCAAAACATTAGGGAATGGAAATCATTCCTTTTATACTCATTACTTCTATATTCTAAAAAAAATTAGCTTTTCGAGTTAGGTCGATTCAGATTAGTTTAATGTTCTTTTATTTAGTTTTATTTATTTGTCGTACAAACAAACTTTTTGAATTCCTTGTAGAAAGAGATTTCGCTAACGAAAAAGCTTTCAACACTGCCCAATATCCCTTCTTTTTCCAAATATTTTTACGAATATGCTTTTTTGATATAGAAGTATGTTTTTTTGGAACTGCCATTCAAAAACGAAAAAGGTTATTCAATGCTGTAATTGGATGTGAAAGACATCTATTGTTCAAAACGAACCGTTCTTTCCTATTCCTTATTTGTCTATTTATATTTATTTCATTTTTTTCTTTAGATTATATATACTATCTTCAAAACAAAAAACTTTAAATACATGTGTAAAAATAGCATAAAATATTCCATTACTCGAACAAAAAAAAATGATATAGGATTTTCTTTATTTCTAGTCCATTACAATAGCCAGAAGAAAGAAAAATTTGTATTTATTGGTACATTTTATATCCCCATTAAAATTTGTAGAATACACTATCCCATATAATATAAGTCGAGTTGGTTGAAGTCGATGAAAAAATCTAAAATTTTTTATTTTCTCTTTCCATCCGTCTCTATCTATTTTTGTCGTGCTGCATTTCTATTCATATTTATACAGGAAAAAGACATCGAAAAATTTAAGAACCCCCCTTTACGTTTGATCTAATAAAAAACTTTTATTTTTTTATTAATTGATCAAACTCGAAGAAAGAGTACACCTAATTTAAATTTTCAAATTCGAATCAGACCAGTAGTTTAGTTAATCGATACACAATTTTGTAAAAAAAAAAATTAGGTGCATATCTAAAAAAAGAATTAGAATATCCTTTCTTATAAGCATAAGTGTCATTTATTGTAATGGAAGACAATCAATCAGTTCCACAATGAACTAGTTAAGGATAACAAACTAAAATAACTAGTTTCTTTATTGGATAAAGCTTTGGTTCATCCTATAATTATGATTCATATCAAGTACTTTTTTGTTTGTAGTGTAAATCTTTATTCTATTTTTGATATATGTATATAAATTATTGGATTGTAATAATAGTTGAATTTTTCTATATTTTCATAAAGATCTTACTTAATAAACTTAATAAAAAAGTAATTATTTTCTTTTTTCATTTTTTTCAATAGTAACTTAGTCATATCATTTAACCATTTCTAATTTCTTGATTTTGTAGTATTTGATTGAGACTAATTTCGAATAGAAAAAATTTTCATTTAAGTTTGAAATATCTTGATTTTTTTATTTCCCCCTTTGAGATAAGAACAAGTGAATCAGAAATAATTAATAATTAATTAAGAATAAAATAAAAAAGTTTTTTTTTATGGAACACACATATCAATATTCATGGATCATACCTTTTATTCCACTTCCAGTTCCTACTTTACTAAAAGCGGGACTTCTACTTTTTTCGACGACAACAAAGAATCTTCACCGTATGTGGTCTTTTTTTAGTATTTTATTGTTACGTATAGTTATGATTTTTTCAGTCGATCTAGCTATTCGAAAAATAACTCTAAGTTCCACCTATCAATATGTATGGTCTTGGACCATAAATAATGAATTCTCTTTCGAGTTCGGCTACTTTATTGATCCACTTACTTCTATTATGTCAATATTAATCATTGCTGTTGGAATTTTTGTTCTTATTTATAGTGACAATTATATGTCTCATGATCAAGGGTATTTTATATTTTTTGCTTATATGAGTTTTTTCAATACTTCAATGTTGGGATTAGTTACTAGTTCTAATTTGATACAAGTTTATATTTTTTGGGAATTAGTTGGAATGTGTTCTTATTTATTAAGAGGTTTTTGGTTCACACGACCTATTGCAGTGAATTCTTGTCAAAAAGCCTTTGTAACTAATCGTGTAGGGGATTTTGGTTTATTGTTAGGAATCTTAGGCCTTTATTGGATATTGGGTATTTTCCAATTTCAGGATTTGTTCAAAACATTCAATAACTTGATTTATAATAATCAAGTTAATTTTTTATTCCTTACTTTGTGTGCTTTTCTATTATTTGCAGGCCCAATTGCTAAATTTGCGTAATTCCCCCTTCATGTATGGTTACCTAATGCCATGGAAGGTCCAACTCTTATTTCGGCTCTTATACATGCTGCTACTATGGTAACGTCGGGAATTTTTCTTGTAGCCCGACTTCTTCCTCTTTTCATAGTCATACCTTACATAATGTATCTAATTTCTTTGATAGGTATAATAACAATACTATTAGGAGCTACTTTAGCTCTTGCTCAAAACGATATTAAGAAAAGATTAGCCTATTCTACAATGTCTCAATTGGGTTATATGATGTTAGCTCTAGGTATGGGGTCTTATCATGCCGCTTTATTTCATTTGATTACTCATGCTTATTCAAAAGCATTATTGCTTTCCGGATCAATTATTCATTTAATGGAAGCTATTATTGGATATTCTCCCGTTAAAAGCCAAAATATAGTTCTTATGGATGGTTTAAGAAAGCATGTGCCAATTACAAAAACTGCTTTTTCGTTAGGTGCACTTTCTCTTTGTGGTACTCCCCCCCTTGCTTGTTTTTGGTCCAAAGATGAAATTATTAATGATAGTTGGTTGGATTCACCGATTTTTCCAGTAATAGCTTGTTCCACAGCCGGATTAACTGCATTTTATATGTTTAGGATATATTTACTTACTTTTGAAGGACATTTAAACCTTCATTTTCAAAATTACAGTGGAAAAAAAAGTAGTTCTCTCTATTTAATATCTTTATGGGGTAAAAAAGAACCAAAAAGGATTAACAGAAATTTTTGTTTAGTACCTTTATTAACAATGAATAATACCAAAAGAGCTTCCTTTTTTAGGAAAAAGGCATATTGAATTGTTAGTAATGTAAGAAATAGAACTTTTATTACTATTACTCATTTTGGCGTTAAGATGACTTTGTCTTATCCCCATGAATCGAACAATACTATCCTATTTCCTATGCTTGTATTGGTTATATTTACTTTGTTTGTTGGAGCCATAGGAATTACTTTTACTCAAGAAGGAATAGATTTTGATATATTATCAAAATTGTTAACTCTGTCTATAAACATTTTACATCAAAATTCAAAAAACAAAATTGATTGGTATGAATTTTTGACAAATGCAACTTTTTCAGTCAGTACAGCTTATTTCAAAATATTTGTAGCATCTTTTTTATATAAGCCTTTTTATTCATCTTTACAAAATTTAAACTTACTTAATTCATTTTTGAAAAAAGGTCTTAAGAGAATTTTGTGGGACAAAATAAAAAATTGGATATATGATTGGTCATATAATTGTGCTTACATAGATACTTTTTATGCAATATCTTTAACTGATGGTATAAGAGGATTAGTGAAAACAACTCATTTTTTTGATAGACGAGTAATTGATGGAATTTCGAATGGGATAGGTATTACGAGTTTCTTTACAGGAGAAAGCATAAAATATGTGGGGGGGAGTCGCATCTCTTTTTATCTCTTATTATATTTGTCCTATTTACTTATTTTTTTAATTAATTTACTATTTTTTATTTTTAAATTTATATTTCTAAATTTCTTGTAATCTAAGATTCTAAGAAATATTATTTTTTTGCACTTTCTCCTTGAGCTACATCCTGTACTATTTTTTACATTAGAACCCAAGAAAAATCAAGGTTCTAGTAGAAAAGAACAAAGAATGTCAAGCCAAGAGCACCTTTATTCCTGTATAAAGTAAAGTGGTGGATGTAAAAATCCACAGCAGATCATGTCCTTCAATTTAAGTCGCACATTACTTTCTACCACATCTATTCAAACGAAGTTTTACCATAACATTCCTCTAGTTTGGAACTAGTATGTAATTGATTCAATTATGCAATCATGAATAGTCATTGTTTGATCGGTACATAGTAATCTATACTTTTTCCCTCTATTTGTATATGAAATATGAACGGGATGGAGAATTTATGAAGAAAAAGTCTCAGTAAGAATTCAAATAAATTCCATATTTTATTGTCTAAATGCAATGCCTATTTCATTGTATGAATGAAAAATACATATTTATATCAATAAATAGATTTAACTATTTATTTAATAATATATATATTTTTGAATTCCAACTCTTGTAACCTATGTTTCCACCTTAATCGGATCACAGGTAGATGTTATTTGAACTCGATTCAAGTGATGAAAAAGAAATCTTTCTTCCCCCTTAATCCTTAAAAATTAGAAACAAGAATCACATTCTCTCCAATATTTTACTCTTAAACAGAAAGTTGTTCAAAAAGAATAATATTTATTCTATGCTATGGGACGGAAGGATTCAAACCTCCAAATAGCAAGACCAAAACCCGTTACCTTACTGCTTGGCTACGCCCCATTTAGATTTCTATTCAACACTAATAAAGACTAATATTGTTAGTGGTTGTTCGTCAATTCCAGCCCAAATATCTATGAAATAGATTAGATTGATGTTAGGATTTTAACACGTGTAGATATAAAATGAAACCGAATTTATTGATCATTACATATAATTCAATTAAGATATTGTATGAAAGTATAATTTATTTTATTCTCTTGTAAGAATGGAAGGATTTTTGATTGGGTGAGTTCAAAGAAGTATTTTTACTCTACCTTACTTTCCTTTCTTCATTTGGACCTTATATCAATAACATATTAATAACTCAATCAAAATCAAATTATCTACAAGAACAAAATATTTGTTATGCTTAATATATTTAAATTGATCTGTATATGTTTTAATTCTGCCATTTTTTCGAGTAGTTTTTGATTCGCCAAATTGCCCGAGGCCTACACTTTTTTGAATCCAATCGTAGACGTTATGCCAGTAATACCTGTTCTCTTTTTTCTCTTAGCCTTTTTTTGGCATGCTGCTGTAAGTTTTCGATGTGTCCTTAATACTATCTTAGAAAAATTCATGATTTATTCGAGAAAAAAAATTTTAACAATTGAGAAAATCAAATAAGTCTTACAGTATGAACGAACCCCCAATTCAAACATTGAAATTTTTGGGTAGACGTGATAAATCTGGATCATCCCATTTCCTCATTTTGAACCCCTTTTTTCACTGAAAGAACCTATTAGAGTCTACCACAACACAATACCTAATTGTTGGTATGAAAAAAAATTTTATAATAGGAAAGACTTAACTTTTATCTTCTTACAAATGAATTCTCAAAAAATCAAATCTTTTCTATTTGATTTAATTTATAAAAATTATTGAAATCGCTTCATTTCTTGGTGTCAAAACAAATAGGATATATGATATAAAAATAGAGAATCTATTCTATTTTTTCCCCAAATAAAGATAAGATCTTGGAGATTGTGTTATGCTTACTCTCAAACTCTCTGTTTACACCGTAGTGATATTCTTTGTTTCTCTCTTCATCTTCGGATTCCTATCTAATGATCCAAGACATAATCCCAGACGTGAAAAATAAAAAAATAAGGGTTTTCTTGCTTGATTTTTAGAAATGTTGTAATATTATTAGGATTTTATCAATTCCAATTCCACATCATTAAAAAAGAAACGAAAAGAGAGGGATTCGAACCCTCGGTACGAATAACTCGTACAACGGATTAGCAATCCGACGCTTTAGTCCACTCAGCCATCTCTCCTAATTGAAAAAGGATAATTACTATCTTACATTACACAAAAAGTAATGCTTAAAAAAAAACCCTTCTTTACTTTTTTGATACTTTACTTTTTTTGTATAGATTATTAATTATATACAATACAACTTTTATATATATATATATATATATATATATATATATATATAACTCTTATTAGAAATTTTATTTAGATAAAGAAAAGGCTCGAAAGAGATATTTCAAATAAAAATATAAAAAAGAAGAATATCTCTTTGATTTTGTCTCGTCCAAAAGGGTCTTTTTTTATTTCCACAGCTTGGCCTGGTCCGTACCCAGCCGGGCCTTTTTTTTCGTACAACGAATCAAATCATGCCACTGAATCATAGCTAAAATGATTCATTTTTTTTATTTGAAATAAAAAAAAATGTGTTTGTAATAAAGAATCAAAATGTCATTTATTTTCTTTTTTTATTTCAATTTTTTTATTTACATTTATTAAAATAAAAGAAAATCTTAATTATAATATATTAATAATATAATATATTTTTTTATTTTTAAATTTGATATTATATTATTTATTTTTATATTATATTATATTATGTATTTTATAATAAATTATTTTATAAGAAATTTTATTTTTTTCTAAAAAAATATCTTTAAATATTAAAAAAATATCTTTAAATATATTAAAATAAGAGAAATATATTATTTTTCTTGCCAACACATTTTTATGTTATGACCTAAGCCCTTTTGCTGAGCCCTATCTATCAAAATTCCTCCAACAAAAGAAAAATAAAAGACCTTATTTTATTTAGTTATTAAACTAAATAACTCAAATGAGCCATCTTTTACTAATTTCATTAGGTCTCTTGACAAAACGCGTCAATGCTATAATTTTCAAAATTTTTTTCTAATTCTATTTTATTTTGATTACGTCCAATTACCTTGTTCGACAAAAGGTCCTTTTATATACAATAATCGCATTGTAGCGGGTATAGTTTAGTGGTAAAAGTGTGATTCGTTTTATTAACCCCCTTAATAGTTAAGGGGTCCTTTAATTTGGTTCATCTTACGATCAAAAACTTTATTTCTTACAAGGATTTAATCATTTATCTTTCAATGAAAAATTCGAGGAAGAGTATACATTCTTATGATTTGTATCCAAGAGTCAATTATAAATTGAAAAATTAATTGGATTATGAAATTATGAAACATAATTTTTGAATTGGATCGCTATTTCCAATTGAATAAATATGAGAAAAGGATCCATGGATAAAGATAGAAAATTTTCTTTCTAATCATAACTAAATCTTCAGTTCAATTTTTCTTTTGTATAGAAAAAATTTAAGCAAAATAGCTAAGAAATGATAACTTTAGTTTAGTAGAGACATCAACATATTGTTTTAGCTCAGTGGAAACAAAATACTTTTTCTAAGGATTCTATTAAATAGAAATAGAGAACGAAGTAACTAGAAAGATTATTATAATCTCCCTCTTCTAGAGGGATCATCTGTAAAGCAAATTGCTTTGAATTGAATGCATTCAGACAGAAAAGCTAACATAGATGTTATGGGTCGCATTTTTATTTCGTTCACATCTTAGTATATCTGGGAATTTATCCATCTTCCATAAAGGAGCCGAATGAAACCAAACTTTCATGTTCGGTTTTGAATTAGAGACGTTAAAAATGATGAATCGACGTTGACTATAACCCCTAGCCTTCTAAGCTAACGATGCGGGTTCGATTCCCGCTACCCGCTTTAGATTCCCAGTTTTATATTATAGAGATAATATCTATTTGAATATGTATTAATTCAGTTCATTGAAGTGAATTAATACATAATTCCTAAAATTGTCTCACATATTCTTTATTTTTTTTTCGAACAAAAGATAGTAAAGTAAAAAAAAATGCGAAAAAAAAATCGAAATGAAAAGTGTCTATTGTCTAATGGATAGGACAGAGGTCTTCTAAACCTTTGGTATAGGTTCAAATCCTATTGGACGCAATTTATTTCCACATATATTTCTATGTTAAGAAAGAAATATTGAATGATTTGAATAATAGATGCTTACTTATGTGATATTTACTTATGTTATATATATTATATACTTATTAATACTTAGAAACTTATATTATTATTAAATAAAAATGAAATTAATTAAATTAAAGAATAAAGATTAAGAATGATCGATTTCTTTTATTTATTTATAATTGTTCCTGAAGTAGAAAACGTTTTATTTGTTCAAGAATAGCTTCTTTCAAAATGGCTTCTGCTTCCTCAATGAATGTCTTGGTAGAGGATATGATTTCTTGGAATTGAGGTTTATTCGTTTTTAAGTAAGTACGTAACTCAACGAGAAATTTCCTTACCTGTCCAAGTTCTAATGAATCAAAATAACCATTCATTCCGGTATAAATGGTCATTATCTGTTCTTCCACCATGAGAGGGGCTGATTGGGATTGTTTGAGTAACTCACGTAATCGTTGACCTCTTGCCGATTGATTTTGAGTAGCTTTATCGAGATTAGAAGCAAATTATGCAAAGGCTTCTAATTCGACGAATTGAGCCAATTTCGATTTTAATTTGCCAGCTACTTATTTCATAACTTTAATTTGAGTTGCAGATCCGACTCTGGAGACAAAAATACCTACATTAATAGCAGGTCTGATTCCAGCATTGAATAGATCGACAGATAAGAATATTTGTCCATCTGCAATGGAAATTACATTAGTAGGAATATAAGCCGAAACGTCTCCCGACTAGGTCTCAACTATTGGTAAAGCAGTCATACTTCCTTCACCTAACTGAGAGCTTGATTTAGCGGCTCTTTCTAAAAGACTTGAATGCAAATAAAAAATATCTCCTGTATAAACTTCATGACCAGGTGGTCTTCGTAATAGAAGAGACATTTGGCGATAAGTCTGTGCTTGTTTGGAAGGATCATCATAAATGATTAAAGTGTGTCGTTCACGGTACATAAAATATTCAGTCAAAGCAGCTCCTGTATAAGGCGCGAGATATTGTAATGTAGCTGGAGAATTTGCCGTTTCAGCTACCATAATAGTGTATTCCATGGCCCTCATTTCCTGGAAAGTGGTCACTACAATAGTGTATTCCATGGCCCTCATTTCCTGGAAAGTGGTCACTACAATAGTGTATTCCATGGCCTCATTTTCCTGGAAAGTGGTCACTACCTGAGCCACAGAAGATGCTTTTTGACCAATAGCTACATAAACACATATTACATTTTGCCCTTGTTGATTGAGAATTGTATCTGTGGGTACTGCTATTTTACTGGTCTGTCTGTCCTCAATAATTAATTCTCGCTGCCCACGTCCTATAGGGATCATCGAATCAATAGCAATAAGTCCTGTTTGAAGAGGCTCATATATGGAACGTCTCAAAATAATACCTGGAGCGGGAGATTCAATTAACTGAGATTCAGAAGCTGAAATCTCACCTCGACCATCAATAGGTTTAGCCAAGGCATTTATAACACGACCCAAATAAGCCTCACTCACGGGTATCTGAGCAATTTTTCCTGTTGCTTTGACAGAATTTCCCTCTTGTATCATCAAATCGTCACCCATTAATACAACACCAACATTATTTGATTCTAAATTTAGGGCAATGCTTATCGTGCCCTTTTCAAATTCTACTAATTCACCTACTATCACTTCATCAAGACCATAAATACGAGCGATGTCGTCGCCTACTTGAAGTACGATATCGGTATTTACAATCTTTACTTCTCTATTATATTGCTCAATACGTTCATGGATAATATTACTAATTTCATCGGCTCTAATGGTTACCATGAGTATTTCTTAATTCTTTTTTTGAAGCAAAAAAATAATAATATGCCTATAATAAAAGTGAAGGACTAATCAGTTATTTCTCTCATCGCCCCAAACATACCAATATTAGCATTAATGGTACGTAAATGTAACTCCTTACTCAAACAACTATTCAGAGTTCCTATAGCTCCTTGTAAAGCTTATTGGAAAACCTATTGTTAGACTTGATTAATCGGTCTTTGTTGTTAAAAAAAATGGTTTCATTTTTGTAATTTTCTAATTGTTCCAAAGTCTTATAAGTTGAATTAATCAAATTCGATTTTTCTTGTTCTATCTCAAAGTATCCATTCACTCGAAACTGATTCGCCTCCATTTCTACTTTGTGTAAACGAGCCCGAGCTTTTTCTAACTGTTCAATGGCCCCTCCGCGTAGCTCTTCTGAATTTTGAATAGTATTCAAGATCCTCTGTTTTCGATTATCTAATAAATCACTTAATGAAAGTGGATTATCTTTACATTCATTTCAAAACATTCCATGATCCCTTCCCGAACCAAACATGAATCTTTCGATTCATTTGGCTCTCACACTCAATTACTTCAATCACTTATACTTATGGGGGGTTAATTCACATATCTTTTTTTTAATGTAATGAGCCTATCCTCTCCCTCTCTTCTATATTCAAATTCAAAAAAAAAAATATCGAGGATGATCACTAATCCAAGATTGGAATATTCGGAGGATTCTTTTAACCAACCAAAAATATATAATTGTCAGCAAAGTTGTTTCTTTTTTTTTTTTTTTCAAATCCAAAGAATTCTTCTTACTTTATACCTAGGTCATCAATTCAACATTTAAAAAAAAAGGGTTTGAAATACCCATTTTTCCATTTTCAATAAAAATAAAAGGCTCAAATCATTTTATCGACATGAGTGTTTTATATCGAAAAAAATTCTAACTATTCATTTTGAAAATATTTCTAATTTAACTATAGTAGTAGAAAGAGTATCATGCTGCATCTGGACTTCAAAGGGTTTAGCTTTAACCATGTTAATGATCCCAGATTTTTGGTTGATAGAAAATCAAAGTAAAGTAGATTTACCAATGAATCACGAAATGCTATGGTTCTTAAATATGATTTTTAAAATTTATTCAAAAGTAATTCGCGGGATCGTGCACCTCCTAGTTCTAAAGTGCAACTGGGTGGATCCAGCCTATTCTTGAAATAAACAATTCGCACACACTCCCTTTCCAAAAAAGATCAATACACCAGGCATTACACTTAGATTTATTGGATTTGGTGCTAAAATATCGGTATTAAACCCGAAACTCTTGGCGAATGGTCAGTGACCCAAGGAAAGGAAGGAATCGGTTCCATTTTTTATATAATCTCCTCAAAAAAAAAGAACAAAGTTTTTTTGTATTGTATCGCTTATTTTTTCTATTTTTATTCTATATATTTTTATATTTTATAGTTTTTTTATTTAATAATTTAATATAAATTGAATAATTAAATTCAATTTACCTATTTCTAATACCTATTTCTAAACAGAGTCAAAAATCTATTCTATTTAGAAATGTATTTTTTTTATTGAAAATTATCAATAATGATAATACTTATTAGAATTTAGTTAGAATTTGGGACTAAGTCTCATGTAAATTTCAAAACATCTCTTTTCTGTTTTGCAACACTCCTTAAAAAAAGGTTTCTCTTGGACTATGAATAAGAAGGGGAAGGAAGAAAGTGAGTCGGTGTGCTAATTCCTTATTCTCAAATTAGTCCTTCCCATGGATTATTGTCCCAACGAATAAATAATTGTAGGAGTGAAATCTTGATATAATTCAAAAAAGAAAGGAGCAGGTCCCCGTCCATAAAATAAGAAAAAAAAATACGTGATTTTTTAGATTTATAGGATTAAACAAAAGGATTCGCAAATAAAAGTGCTAATGCTACAACCAGTCCATAAATTGTTAAAGCTTCCATAAAAGCCAGACTTAGCAATAAAGTATCTCGTATTTTTCCTTTCGCCTCAGGTTGTCTCGTGACACCTTCGACAGCTTGGCCCGCAGCAGTACCTTGACCAACTCCAGGTCTAATGGAAGCAAGTCCGACAGCCAACCCAGCAGCAATAACGGAAGCGGCAGAAATCAGTGGATTCATGATAAGTTCCTCGCACCAAAATAAAGAAATGGTTAATGATAGATCATCCAATGAATTATGACTTCATTATTCCATCGCTAAGATTTACCCAGCCAAAGTAACTAAGAACTCCGAATTGAAGTAATAATATTATTGAACCATCAGAACTACTTCGATATCTCTTTTTTAGTTCCTATACACATGATTTTTTTCCATTTCTTTTTTGTGAACCATTCTTTGAATCCTTCATTCTTTTTCTTTATTTCATCTCTTTATTCATTCAATTCACAATCAAGACGAAAGGTAAGAACTTCTACTGGAATCCGTGTCTAAATTCACAATAGTAGGGCGGATTAGATATATCTTTAGTTCATATATAACTAGTCAATATCTAATATCACATATACATATGTTTCTTCCATAGCGTAAACCAACTATTCTTGTTTGAATATTAGATGTAATCGGATTTTAGAATTTTTCTTCGAAACATCCACAAGAATTGGCTTATAAACATTAGATTACATATACCTAATTCTACCCCTCTAACCAACCCCATTTTATATGAATCTTGCTTTTTTGTAAATTCTTCTCTTCCTTTTATTTATCATTGGATACAATTTAAATGGGTGAATTCATTAGGTCAAATCATTGCATAGAAATAAATATCAGTATTTGATTGAGCTAAATTCATGCAATTTAATTTATTATTTATTAATATTTTATTTTGGTCAATCGTTGAATTGAATGAAATCGACTAAAATTGGAATTGGGTATCGTTCTAAGAAAGATCTTTTTTTAATCATTTTTAATCACACGTCGTAAATTGATACCATAAGAATTCTTATTCAAATTATTTTCTCCTAATATTTAATTTGATTGAAATTGAATAAACAAAACAATATAAATATGAAGAGAATATTGATTGGAGGTAGGCATAATAAATAAATGGACCGAACGGGAATTTTAAGAAAAAGATCTTTTAGATCTCTTTCTTTTTTTTTTATTACAATTCCCTAATATCGTAATCTTTTTTGCTATTAATCTAGATTGTATATACCGTATTTGTATATTTATGTTCCCTAAGTTGATTATCCATACATTAGATTGGGAAAAAGACAATTTCAAAAACTAGTCAATGATGACCCTCCATAGTTTCGCCTATATAAGCCGCAGCTAAAGTTGCAAAAATAAGAGCTTGAATGCCGCCTGTAAATAATCCAAGGAACATCACAGGTATAGGAACCACTAAAGGTACTAAAGAAACAAGAACAAGAACTACTAATTCATCGGGTAATATATTTCTGAAAAGTCGAAAACTAAGTGATAAGGGTTTTGTGAAATCTTCTAACATGTTAATGGGTAAAAGAATTGGAGTTGGTTGAATGTATTTACTGAAATATCGTAATCCTTTTTTGGTAAGACCCGCATAGAAATATGCTACTGACTTGAGTAAAGCTAAAACAACGATAGTATTTATATCATTCGTAGGTGCGGCCAACTCCCCATGAGGTAACTGTATGATTTTCCAAGGTAAAAGTGCACCTGACCAGTTAGAAACAAAAATAAATAGAAACATAGTTCCAATAAAGGGAACCCATGGACCATATTCTTCTCCAATCTGAGTTTTGCTCACGTCTCGAATGAATTCAAGAACATATTTGAAGAAATTTTGGCCATCAGTTGGAATGATTTGTGGATCCCAAATTGCTATAACGACGGAACCTAATAAGATAGCAATTACAACCCAAGAAGTAATAAGTACTTGAGCATCGACTTGTAAACCTCCTATTTTCCAATAGAAATGTTGGCCTACCTTTACACTAAATAGTTCATATAACCCTTTTAGTGTGTTGATGGAACATGATATAACATTCATATTACCCCTTGACAGAAATAAGAACTTTAAATTATTTTGATTCAACCATTTCTCTTTTTTGACTTACCTACTTGAATTGTATATTTTGGTTTTGGATACCAACTAAACTAATCACATAATATCCACAGATATTTTTATCCCTTTTTCTTTTGTGCGGTTCAAGAGTAGCAACCGATTCCATAAATCTAGGGAGTCCACCCCCCCTCAAAAAATTTTTTTTTATCTTATTATTAATCAAGGATTTTGTATATAGCTAGAATGACCCTCACAAATCGTGAATACTCATTTGTTAAGAATTAATCGAATTGAAGCTATAGCGTCATCATTTGCTGGAATCGAAATATCTACGAGATCGGGATCACAGTTTGTATCGATTAAAGAAATCATTGGAATTCCCAAAGTGATACATTCTCGAAGAGCTGTATATTCTTCTTGCTGATCGACGATGATTACAATATCAGGCAACCTCGTCATGTATTTAATCCCACCTAAATATGTTTACAAGTGAGATAATTGTCTCTTCAACACAGCTACATCTCTTTTCGGAAGACGGTTGAGCCTCCCTGTCTTTTGTTCTGTTCTCAAGTCTCTAAACTTATGAGGTCTCGTTTCTGTAGTGGACCAATTTGTTAACATAATGACACCGAGCCCTTATTGCAGCCCGCGCCACTGAATCAACTGCTTTATTTTTGGTCCTAACAATTAAGAATTGTTTTCCCCTACTTGTTGCATCAAACACTAAATCACAAGCTTCTGATAAAAAACGAGCAGTTCTAGTCAGATTCGTAATATGAATACCTTTACGCTTTGCAGAGATATAAGGTGCCATTCTAGGATTCCATTTTCTAGTACCATGACCAAAATGAACTCTTGCTTCCATCATCTCTTCCAAATTGATGTTCCAATATCTTTTTGCCATTTATCCTCACACTTCCTCTTTTTAAAAAAAAAAAAAAAGAGAAAGGAGGTACCTTGAAATAAATAATTGTTCTGATGGAACCTTCTCTTCTACTGGAGATTGGCCATTTATACACAATCCAAGCCATTACTTTTTATTCGTTATTATCTTTATTACTATTAACAAATTAACAAATGAAATGACTACAGCAAACAACAAATAGTTAAGTTAAAAACATGAATCCGCTCTTAGGAATCATTAAATCCTATAAAAGATCGTTTGGATGTATTATGAAAATTGTTTGCAATGCAAGAGTCAAATAATTCTCTGTGATGGAAGAAAATATCTCTCTTTTCCCCTTCGAATAAATATAAATTCTTTTTTTTTTGTTTCCAAAAGAATGCCAGGTCTTGAACAGTGCACTAATCCTTTGAATCTGGTACCCGTGGGGATCATCCCCCCTAGAACAATGTTCTCTTTCAGGCCTTTCAACCAATCGATACGACCCTAGAGAGTAGCTTTTGCTAAAACTCGAGCAATTTCTTGAAAACTTGCTTCGGATATAAAACTTTGAGTATTCAGAGATGCTCTCGTTATTCCTAATAAGATGGCTCGATAACAGATCGCTTCTTCTAAAGCACGTCGTGTTCGTTCTGCTCATAACAATCCAATCAGTTCTGCAGGTGAAAAAACATTAGACATTCCCTCTTCTGAAATCAAGACTTTTGATGTTGTTTGACAGAAAGAGAATGGATTTTCATTTGATCTTGATCCTTGTGGAGCGAAAAAGGAACTAGACTGTATTTGCATGAACCTCTTGATGATATCTATAAATGGCTTGTTTTTGGTAAGAGATGAACATTACTATATGTAAATTCAGGTGCATGGAACATACCAGTACTCCAATGCATTTCTCCCTTTGAGTCAGAATAAATATGTTTTCGAATCCTCTCTTTAAAATTAAAAATGCATGTTCCCGTGCGAATCTCAGCAATCACTTGTTCTGATTCTACATATTGATCATTTTGAACTAAAAGAAAACTTTTTGGTGGAATAGTCACGTTATGTATAATATCTTCACTCTCAATAATTATAGACAAGTCTATATAACATAGAAAAGCAGGATAACCGTGACGTGTACTTGTAGGATGAACCAAATCCTCATTGAATTTTATTTTTCCATTAAAAGGAACTCGTGCACGTTTTGCAGTACCCCTTGTAAATACTCTACCGGTATGAAAAGTTCTTAATGTTAGTTGGGTCCCCGGTTCTCCAATATATTGACCCGCAATAATACCTACAGCTTCTCCTAATTTAACCAGGTCACCGTGAGTAGGACTCCAACCATAACATAATCGACAGATCCAAGATGTACTCCTACAAGTAAAAAGGGTTTGAATAGATATTGATTGTGTTCAAAAGGTTATGAATCGATTGACAAGTCTAATCCTAATATCTTGATTTCAAATAGCGATACATCATGGGCCTAGATATATATCGTCTACTAATACACGGCCAATTAATGTTTGTATAAAAATTCTTTTTGGCATCATCTTTTTTTGAGGACTTATAGAAATCCCTCTGATGCTGCCACAATCTGTTCTAAGTATAATAATATGTTAAATCACTTTAATAAGTCTGCGCGTAAGATATCCAGCATCTGATGTTCGTACAGCGGTATCCACAACGCGTTTGCGGGCTCCGTAGCAAGAAATGATATATTTTGTTAAAGGCAGTCCTTCGCATAAATTGCTTTGAATAGGTAAATCAATCATTTGTCCTTGGGGATCCGACATTAATCCTCTCATACCTACTAATTGGTGTACTTGAGATGCATTTCTTCGAGCTCCTAACAAAAGACATTATATGGACTGGATTGAAAGGGTCAGTCACCCTAAAATTAGGATTCATTTCTTGTCGCAAATATTCACTTGTAGCATACCATATCTCAATGGATTGGCGTAATTTTTCTACCGCATGTACATTCTCATAATGATGATGTTTTTCCAAAATCAAACTTTGTTGTTTAGCATCTTGGACTAGCCATCCCTTAAAAGGTATCGTTAAAAGATCATCAATTCCTAATGAAATGGATGTAGCAGTGGCTTGTTGGAAACCATATGATTAGCCATCCCTTACTTGATCCAGGATGTGTGATGTATATGCCATTTCAAAGTGATCTATTAATCTGCTAATAAGTCGTTTAATGGTAGTTCCATCTATGACTTTATTGTGAAATAACAAATTGGCCTGTTCTGCCATAAGTACCTCCATATTCAGCTGAGTGGGATTCGACAATGAGTTTGACTCAATGATTGGAAAACTTCCTTTTCTTGATCTTGATCCGCGTAGAATTTTAGGTTAGGAATTGTGGTCCTAGTTGAATCAGAGAGACTCGCATTCACACTGATGTCATAGAATTACTTAGCTTAGATACCATATGATTAGGTATCATATGAGCAGGCTCGACAAAAACCTTGTATAGCTTCTTCAATTTCTCGATAAAGAGAAATATGACCAACACCGATTCAAATGTATATACAAAAAATTTCTTTCTTTATACTTCTTACTATTAGATAGTGTCCATAAATCTAACGATAGGTACCCAAAGATTCATAGTGAACTTCGATAGGAACTTCTCTTGAAGCAATAACGCGTTGATTTAATTGCCACCGAAGCCACAAAGGACTATCTAAATGGATTCTTTTCTGCCGATAAGCTCCAATTGCATCAAAGGAATTACAAAAAAAGGGTTCTTTCGTATACTTATAATTA
>JAJFZO010000113.1:1232500-1237500 GCA_021397835.1 Moringa oleifera | reverse complement strand
ACCTACACAAGAAAATTGTTGATAAAACTCCAAAATGGCATTTTCTTTTGACCCAATTTTTTTTCTCCTTATCTATTAAGAAAGACAAGAAAATTTTAAGGTAGCAAACATTCTCTAGAATTTCTCTTAGATTCGAACCCATAGCTGATGATAGAACTAGAATAGATGTTTTCTATTTCCTACTCACACTAGCCCATATCCTTGCTTTTTTATCAATCTCTAATTCTAACCTTCCTCCCCAATCTGATATTATGGTACCGGTATAGACCGAAATTCCGTTATGATCTAATTCTGACCGATAATAGATACCGGGGCTTTGCAATATTTGATTGATCACAATTCTGTATATTCCGTTTACTATAGAAGTTCCAAGGGAATTCATTAGAGGAATGTTTTCAATAAAAATTATTTGTTCTTGGATATTCCTACTAGGTTTCCAAATTAATCCCGCGGATACATATAATTCAGAAGAATATGTGAGTGATTCATATACAACACATCTTTCTTTTCTCAACGGTTCTACCAATTGATATGTTTCCACAAATAATTGAAATTCACTTTCTTGATCTGTATCTTCTATTTTTGGAAACTTATAAAGTTCTTCTTTTAAGCCCTGATCAATAAACCTACAAAATCGTTCAAATTGTATCTGATTAAACCCAGGTATTGTAGACATTCCTTCACTTCCATCCCTGAGCATTTTTTTTTTAATTTTCCATTTATCAAAAAATCCCATTTCTCATTCTTTATCGAATCATATGAATATGATTAGATCTAGCAATAATGGAATTTATATTATGTTTACTAAATCACATGAAATTTTACCCAACTCCATATATATATGTAATGTATGAAATACGTAGGAATGGAGGAATAAAGATTATGCTCAAATTGGAATTTATAACAGAAAGATACAAATGGAAAAGAATTGATAAATGCCATTTAGACTCATGAAGTTTTGTATAGAATATCAAAAAAAGTAATTCAATTTCTACCATTATTATGATATTACATATTCCAATCTGATTGGATACCAGAAAAATAAATGTATTCATGATTTGATCTGTTTGCAAAGATAAAGACATAATAATCAGAAATAATAAATATAAAGTTGATTTTTCTAGCACTTGGCTTTTTCGTGTATTCCATTGTTCAAAAAATGATTCGTAGAGAAGAGAAATCTTTTTACCTATTCTATTTTATTCGTAGAATTTTTAGAATATCATTGAAGTGCGTAAGAAAGCTTGTGTTTCTTTTTTTTTTATTAAAATAAAATGTGCAGATATATACATCTCTCTTTCTTCCTTTATTGCATTACAATTCTATTCGGGACAGCACATGCCGTGCTCTATCAAAAATTCTATTTTCTCTTCAATCTATTCAATGCAAAATTGAATCACGATAATTTCTTGATAATTTCCTATAGGTATCCTATACAGATAAAATACCCCATTAGATAGCTATAGTTATATACCAACTTATGCTCTTGGGTTTACTTATACTCATAATTGCTGTTATAATTGAAATGCAGAAGGATTTTTTCATTTTTATTGAAAATTGAAAAAAAAAATCAATACTGATTAGTTATATATCCATTTGGATTTTCTTATATCATTAGGGAAAGACAATTTGAAATTCAAATCCAAGAATGGTTCATAAATTTACAATCAATAGTTAATGGCTCCAATTTGTCTTGAATTTTGGCTTTTGTGACTGAAAATCCACATTTTATTTTTTCAATAGAAAGGAAGATTTTCATCTAGTTTGTATCATTTTGGCAGCATGGCCGAGCGGTAAGGCGGGGGATTGAAAATCCTTTTTCCCCAGTTCAAATCCGGGTGTCACCTGATCAACAAAAGAGTCCAAATCCCCTATTCTTTTTTGTTTTGCTGATATAACTCGCCTAATTTTTCCCAGCAAAAGCAAGCGTGGGAAAAAGACTCTTGATACTTTTTTTATTCTAAACTTATGGAGGTTCTCTAAAATGTTGTAAATTCTTGCGTCTAGGATTCAAGAAAAGCTTAAAGTAGTGGAAAGTGGAAGGGAATCGGTAAATCTTGATATGATAGCCTTTCCACTACCAATATAGTATCTACTGACTGAGTCTTGAATTAGATTGGATAACCAGAGGGGGAATCTAATTAATAGTTGTGTAAAGGATGGAAGAAACTTTATATACAGACTCATGAGAGTCTCAAAGTGCTCAGGCATTCAATCAATATTAGATTAGATGGATAATTGACTTTTACTTAATGAAGGGCAACAAAAAAAGGGCAAAAGAATAAGTCTTATTATTTCTACATGTTAATAACATTCCTTTGATAGTTCCAAAAGTCTTACTACGTACGTAGTTTGCTTGTGCTTAATCTTTGCCGATTCCACTATAAATCATATAAGAACCTGTTATAAGTGGATTTTTTGGAGTATATCATCAACAGTGTTGGGTCAGAATCACTTTTTTTTTTTACTCTGCACCAGTGATTTCACTATTATTAGTGAACAATAATGGAATAATTTCTTCATATTCATAGAAATAGGGAACATAATTCACATGGATATAGTAAGTCTCGCTTGGGCTGCTTTAATGGTAGTCTTTACATTTTCCCTTTCACTCGTAGTATGCGGAAGAAGTGGACTCTAAAGGTACTACTAATTGAGTTAAGGAATCAAACTGTATCAATTGTTTTCTAGATTGTTCTGCAAAGCCTTTTTTACTATTAAATTTAATTCATTTTTTTAATGAATTAAATTTAAAAATGAAAAAAAAATGTTTTCGTTTCTAAATTCTATTCTATTGGATTCTAGTGGAGTAATGTATTCTATGAATAATATATATGAATATTACCTTTTCTTTTCGATCAAAATCAAATAAATATTTCAATAATTCCCATGTTCATATTTCGAAAGTACGTAAAAGGAATTTCGAAAGCACGTAAAAGGGATACGAATGGTAGGATTCGATGAACCGGCTCTTACCATAGTGATATATGGACAATGAGGGGCAACGAACCCCTTTTTATTTTACTTTTATTTATTTGTTTTTATTCCCCTGTTTACTGTTCAAACAAAGATAAAAGAGTGGTTCTTGTATTTAAAAAAAAAAAAGATCTTACCTTGGTTGAGTCACATATTGCGCACTTACTACTTGTTTTATAAGTTTAGAAATGTGATTTATGCTATGTTTTATTGACTCATTTTATATTTTTATATCAGGGCTCAAAGGTTAAAGCGGGGTACCCCTTTTCTAAATCAGAAGAAGTTACCATCGAACTCCATGGATTTGGATCATCTGTCAACTGCTCAATCAAGTAGAATGCTAAAATTAAATTACTTGATTTTATTTTTTATTAAAATATGCGATATCTCGGCCATTGGCCATTAATTTGATTCTTTTGATAGATGTCGGAATTCATATTGAAAACAATTAGAAATTTAGGAATTAGAAAATCATAAGAGTACGACTTGCCTTTCGATTATTTCAGATTGATTGGAATCAACCCAAAGCAAATCAAATAAATCAAGCAAAGAAATGAAATTGAAACACTATGTACATTACATATAATATTTAATTGATATCGCCATCTATGAAAATAAAGATACATAACCTATGAAGATAGATATTGTAGCTTGCTCTATATTAAGATATTAAACTTGTATCTTTATACATTAAAACTTTATACATTACAATAACAATAATAGATAGTATGATAGAAAGAAATAGATGAATCTTTCTTTCTACCATACTATCTGGCCTTATAGAAGACTGCGGATTCTAGCTTCATTTAAGACACGAAATTGAAATCCTTTTTGTCATTGATAGTCAAGTTTCATTCAAATTAATCACTTTGACTAACCATTTTTACATAAATTATAAGTAAAAAAGCTATAGCAACGAGAATGAAGAGTGCAGTAGCAATAAATGCGAGAATATTTACTTCCACAATTTCATCCTTTCATTTTTTTGGCTTCGCAATACCTCAGTATTTAATCCCATAGAGATAATAAATCTTTCGCTTGAAAATTCAATGGGATGAATTATATTTCAATGATATCGAATTAGATCAATATCATGAATAACAATATTTGAGCTATCAAATTGATTCATCATCGAGAATTGAATAGTATAACATAGGAAGATCTTTTATCCACACCGAATTAAAAAAATGGATTCCTAATCCAATCAAAAGAATTCCTTTGCCTTATTTATCATTTAATATTCTTTTATACTCTTTCTTTTCTATAACCTACCACCTTCCTTGTACAATCATCTGATGAAGTATCATCTGATTGCTTTTCCACTTCCATTGTTTCTAAGTTTATAAGTAAAGCCAAACAAATAATAGAAACAAAATAATAAAAAAAGGGAAAAAGTTCAATTCTAAATTCCTTTTTTTTATGATCTAATTTTCTTGGAAAAAAAAGAAAGGAAGTGTGATAAAGACGAGTCCCAGTATAAAAAATAAAAAAGATCTAATATTCCATCAAATTCACTATTTTATTTAGAGTTTGCTCTTTCTTCGACATCAACAGTAATATTAAAAAAAAGCTTATTCATTCCCTTTCTAAGTCTAAGAGAGGTAAGACTTATTTAATCTTTATTTTTTAAAATTTAATATTCTCTTTCCTTGAATTAGAAATAAAATATGTTAAATTCATTTTTTATCATATAAGAAATAAAGTCCATTTGCATATGTGCTCCCATAAAATACATAGTACTCCATTCTATTACATACACGGATGTGGAGCAATCGAAAAAAGCGGAGACCTGTTTATTGGGGTCTTGAATATGATGGATGCTATCAATAATTGTACGAATTCACATATGTCTCTCTGCGATTACTTCAATCAGCACCGATTGAAGTAATGACGATTCCCATATTTGTTTGATAAGAAATGGAAAAAGAAAAAAAAGCAAAAAGATACTATTGGAAATGAAATTACACCATTTGGAAATAAGTTTATTGATAATCCATGATCAACTTCCTTTCGTAGTACCCTAC
>JAJFZO010000113.1:1225000-1227500 GCA_021397835.1 Moringa oleifera | reverse complement strand
AGAAGACGCGGGTTCGATTCCCGCTATCTGCCCAGGGTAAAGTAATGTAATGTATTTAAGAAGATAAAAGATTCGTTATAGTTGACCGTGATAGTATAATGGTCCTGTCCTCCCATCCCAAAAGAAAAGTGTTAATTAATGACTAGTTAACAGAGTCAAGCCCAATTTTTTGTCCAAAAAATGTTGCAGAGACGGGATTTGAACCCATGACCTCAAGGTTATGAGTCTTGCGAGCTACTAAACTGCTCTACCTTGCACCCCGCGATGAATAGAAAAAAAAAACTGGGACTAAACTAATGGACAAAGAAGAATTGAATGCGCCCCTGTTCCATATCTGTACAAATAAAATAGTCTATTTATATAGAATGGTAAATAGGCCCCTCTATTATCAATGATCATAGAAAAAAGTAGAAAAATGAAATGATATTTTAATCCTTGCCAGCTTGATCTTGTTGCCTCTGGTAACAAACATGTGTGAACCATTTCACGAAGTATGTGTCCGGATAGACCAAAATCTTGATAGTTAGCTCTCGGTCTTCTGGTCGAAAAGCAACGTCGATGAAGATGTGTAGGTGCACTATTCTGCGGTGAGGATTGTAACTTTCCATGAATTTTCCATTTATCACTCAATGACCAAACTTTACTTATTTCTTTTTTTGAGGATCGACGAATCAAATGATATTTTTGTTCCAATTTTTTCTTCTTTTTCTCCCTATGAATCAAACTTTTCTTTGCCATAATGCCTCAGTTCTATTATTATCAATGATAGTGATACAAATCGGATCCTAGATGTATAAATATAAGAAGGCATACCTTTTTCTCCATTAAAAGAAATGATATTATCGCGGATACAACACATAAAGAATTAACCAATTTGCTCGATGTAGAGGCAATCAAGAAAGTCGCATAAGTGAATATATAACCTATAGAAAAGTGGGCTAATCCAACCAATCTTGCTTGCACAATTGAAAGAGCCACTGGTTTATCTCTCCATCGAATCAAATTTGCCAAAGGTGTGCGCTCATGAGCCCATGCTAAAGTTTCAATCAATTCCTGCCAATAACCACGCTAGGAAATTAAGAACATAAATCCAATAGCCTAAACAAGATGTCCAAATAAGAACATCCACCCCCAGACTGATAAACTATTCATACCGAACGGGTTATATTCATTGATAAGTTGTGAAGAGTTTAACCACAGATAATCTCTTAATCATCCCATCAAATAAGTGGAAGATTCATTAAACTACGAAAGGTTATCCTGCCATAATGTGATGTGTTTCCAATGCCAATAAAAAGTAACCCATCCAATAGTATTTAACATCCAAAAAACTGCCAAATAAAATGTGTTCCAAGCCGAAATATCGCAAGTACCACCTCAACCCAGACCATCGCAAGGAAAACTATAACCGACATCCTTTTTATCTGGCATTAACTTGGAACCACGTGCATCTAAAGCACCTTTTACTAAGATCAATGTAGTTGTATGTAAATCTAGAGCAATAGTGTGATGAACTAAGAAGTCTCCAGGACCTATTGTTAAGAATAATGAATTACTATTCTCATTAACAGCATTTAACCAACCAAGCAACCATATGCTTTGACCCACATTGAATGCTGGGCCATTCGTTGAAGATAAAAGTACATCAAATCCATATGAAGTTTTACCATGAGTGGATTGTATCCATTGGGCAAATATCGGTTCGATCAAGATTTGTTTCTCTGGAGTACCAAAAGCAAGCATGACATCATTATGTACATAAAGTCCTAAAGTATGGAACCCCAAAAAGAGGCTGGCCCAACTTAAATGGGATATGATAGCTTCCTTATGGTCTAACATTCTTGCTAATACATTATCTTCATTCTGTTCCAGATTGTAATCTCTAATAAAAAATATAGCTCCATGAGCAAAAGCTCCTGTCATGATGAATCCTGCAATGTATTGGTGATGGGTATATAATGCAGCTTGAGTAGTAAAGTCTTGGGCTATGAACGCATAAGCAAGTAAAGAATACATGTGTTGAGCTACCAAGGAAGTAATAACCCCTAAGGAGGCTAGAGCAAGGCCTAATTGAAAATGAATCGAATTATTGATTGTGTCATAAAGATCCTTATGCCCACACCCCAATCGTCCTCTCGGAGGAATATGCGCTTCTAAAAGATCTTTTATATTGTGCCTAATTCCAAAGTTAGTTCTATACATATGACCCGCAACGAGAAAAATAAATGCAATAGCTAAATGATGATGAGCAATATCGGTCAGCCATAAACTTTGCATTTGTGGATGGAATCCCCCAAGAAGTGTTAGAATGGCAGTTCTTGATCCTTAGGAGGTACCAAATAAATGACTACTTGAATAGGAGTTTTGAGCATAAAGATTCCACTGACCTGTAAAAAGTGGAACTAACCCTTGGGGATGCGGTAATACATCTAAGAAATTATTCCATCACACATATTCCCCCCAGGATCCAGGAATTGCGACATGGATTAAAGGCCCTGTC